>JBCAUA010032999.1:0-12243 GCA_038406235.1 Peronia verruculata | reverse complement strand
AAGAGAAACAAGGAGACAGTCAGGAGAAACTACAGAAAGTCAGCGAAAATAAGATATACGTAGAGAGAGAGAGAGATAATGAACGACTAGGAGAGAGAAGAGCCAGGAGAGAGTCAAAGAGAGAGAGAGAAAGTGAGAGAGAGAACGAACGACTGAGAGAGAGGAGAGTCAGGAGTGGATCAAAGAGGGAATGTGAGAAAGACAGAAATGAGAGGATTGAAAAGGGAAAGATGGAAACGATAGAAAAGAGGAGAGAGAGAGAGAGAGAGAAAGAGACTGAAAGAGAAAGACAGAGAGGCAGCTTTGAAGAGATTAAGGCTGAGAGGACTGGTGAGATGAAGTGACGTAATGCACAGGCTGGTGACGTAGCAAAGTAACATCTACCGAGCAGTGCAATGAAAATTCTGGAGCCTACTAACTACAATTATGTCGTGTAGGCATTCATAACGTTTACATCTCGGTGCTAAAATATCCTGACGGTTGTTTTAAATTTCTTACATGCCTAAAATATCATGAAGAGACAGATCTGGATAGTGGAGGACAGAAGAGTTCATTCTCCTTCGTTTTTTTTAAATTCCTGATTGGCATTTGCAAGGAAAAAAAAAATAATAATAATAAAAATTAACCTCTTTGTGTAGGACCAGGCAACGTGTGAAAAATGTTATCAGCTGTAAGAGAGTCACTGATACATTAGTCTCTGGAAAGAGGCAGCAAATTTTACATCTGTAATGAGAGAGGGCAATTCCATATTTGTGCTAAATCTTCATGTAACAATCAAAGCACTCTTTGTTTAAATGTCTGTTTTTCATTTGAAGCTTTTAGATTATGATAAGAAATTGACGCATTATAGTGTCATTCCACTAAAATAAGCAATATGTATAATACATAGGGTGTCCACAAAATCTTTTTACAAGTTTAAAAAATTATCACAAAAGCAGTTGATAAGATATCTTAACTAGATTAATTTGTTTTAATGTAATCAATGTTTATTCAAGTTTGTGATCATATCAAAATTCTATGTTTCTGATATTGTGTGGGTAGAAGGAGGTGCTGTTAAATGAAAGCGTGTCCAATGCCAGTGCCACCGATGATGGGGCGGCTATTCTACAGCAAAGAGGGAAAGAAATCCAGGACGCCTTGAACTGCTTAGTACAACAAGTGGTATCCACATACAGTATTAAATGAAGTGAAAAAAAAAAAAACTCGTTGGTACCCACTGATTACATTAGAACAAATCTGATTAAAATATCCTATCGACTGCCTCTGTAATAAATTTCAAACAATGTAAAGAGACTTTACGGTGACCCTGTACTAATATAGTATTAACTTGTAATAGACAATAAAGTGATGAGGGTGTGCCCTGGACAAAAACAAGCGTTATCTACTGGTAATGCTCTATGTTGTTTTTGTCATTATGAATAACTCCAGAAGCAGTCAGTTTGATCTCCTAGGTAGGCGATTTTTTATACCCCGTGATTAGAAAGCCATGAAGGAGTGACGTCAGAATCACTAATATTCTGTCAACTTCTATTACACGTTGTTGGTTTCACAGGCTAAAACTGATTAAAAGTTTTTCTTATCTCGTATGGGAAGGCAAACCACACACACACACATATACATAGAAGTTGAGACCATAGGCTGTTGAACTGTCTAATACTCTGTCTATAACGTACTCGATGGCATTTATGTTGCCGAGGTCTGTCAACTGATTGCAGTGTTGTCCTTTACGAGTGTTGCCTCTTTCAGAAGTAGAAAGATCGTGGACACAATTCACTGGCCACGCCCATTGTGTGTGTGTGTGTGTGTGTGTTTTAATGTTTTGATAAGATTAATAGAATAATTTCCTTAGGTATTCCGTGCTGTTACTCCACAGAATCATTACTTTTTCTTTCAGGTTCTGAATGAGCCAGTCTCCCACAGGAATCCATTTTCTCTATTCTCTGTGTCCAGTTTCTTGTTTTTCTGTGGTTGTTGTTGTCCTTGGTCATGTTTTGCATCATCTTTTTTCTTACTAAAAGACTTCCCAGAGGTTCCGCTCTTGTAATTGCAGGGAAACGTCTTGTCCCGGTATATCGTTCAGTGTGGCTTGGCACTAGCAAAGCTGTGTTCGATTTCTAGCTTGCCATTAGCAAATATTTTCTCAACTTCTAACTTGGCATTAGCAAAGATGTTTTCAACCTCTAGCTTGGTATTTGACAAAGCCGTTCTCAACTTGTTATTTTCAAAGCTGCACCAAATTGAACTCATCTCCCAATACCTGAATGGCCATCTGAAAAGGACATGAACAATATACTTTGCCAATCAATTTCCACGTGAGATACAGATACATTCCTGTCGGTTTTCACGTTAGGTATATAATCACATTCTGATTGGTGTACATGCTTGGTGCAAGCTTACATTTTCATCAACTTATTTTGAGAAATGCACTCCTAGATTGTGGTTGATTTTCGTGTGAAAACCCCAGTCCCCCTTTGATCGGTTTACACACGATAAGCATACACTGGCTGCTATTTTGATCAGTTTTATGTATTACAACGTTACAATACGATGCTGGGTGATGTTTTTTCTACCTGAACATAAAATAAATGCCAGCACTTTGCCTTTGGGTGTTCCTGTGTTCATTTGCAATTTTGCTTGACAGAAAAGAAGAGCGTAGGTATTTCGAACACCTTTGCATAATATAACCAAGTGCAGTGCAACATATTGAACAGACAGACTGACATGGTGACTTCCTGGATGGAGACGGACTCACACAATATTTGTAACTTCAGAATTAGATAAAACTACTTCATCATGGACATGTCTCGTACTCCGTCCAACAGCCTCAGTATAAAATGACGCAAATACGCCAACGCATTTCTAAGAAATTGCCAGCTTGTCCCGTATGACATAAACAGTTTACGTCACCAAATTCAATGATTAATAAAATAATGTAATCAAAATCAATTTGATTTACCCTTACTCAGATTTGATAAAATCTTATCACCTTCAGGCAGTGGGAAACACGTTTTTGTCTGCGAAATGACGCAGGTCCACAAAATAATCATTCCCATGATGGCATAAGACTTTCACATGAACTGGGAGCTGATTCATTGTGGGTGAGAATTTGTGGGGAAAAAAAAAATTAAGATTTGCAACTCCGGTTCCTGATTGATTTGGGGTGGGGGGGGGGGGGGATGAAATCTCACTGACAAATAAATGGATGGCTTCAGACTGCTGGAAAAAATATATTAGTCATCATTGCGAGGGGAAGTGAAAAGAAAAACAAGATTTTATGTAAAGAGTGAAAGAAAGATTTTCTAGTTACAATTTGTATTTACCAGCGAATGGGGGAAAATCTCTTATGTCATTAAATAGAGAGAACTTTCCTTGCCTGGACAGGGGTGAAAAAAAGACATTTTAAAGTCATTTCCACTGTGAGAGAAAGAAAGACACGCTGTAGACCAATTCGAAGTATACTATATGACAGGAAAATGCTTTGATTGATACTTCAAGAGTGTTTGGTGAACAAAAGACACCTTGTTGACCTATGTAATGATACAGGAGAAATTTTACCTTCCATCAGCTCAAATAATCACAGGAGAGAGAATGACGCATTCCTCGTCAATTCAACGATGGAAAAACAGAGCTTTGCTGGGCAATGTAACTGTCAATAGATCAGCACTTTGCTTTCTATGATTAAATTTTTATCCTCGGGTAAATTTCAGTTAGGGATAAGGACGTTGACTGATATAGAAGTGTTGAGGCCAGATGAGCGTGCTCGTGAGTGAAATGATCTAAACCCAACGTCTGGGCTCACGGGCGGGTGAGATAACTTCCCTCTGGAGGTCGAAAAGCGAAACATATACCAGGATCTCTGTGGGAAGGGTTCAAGGATGGGAGACAGGTTGTGCAGCAATGCCTGTCCTAGTCAGCTATCCTAATTGGCAAGCAAAAAGACAAGAGGGAAGCAAGGGTTAACACAATCATCCTACAGATCCATGTCTTTGATACTGACAAACATGAGTAGAACAAAGTATGACATCTGTTTCTATTCTCATGTCCTTTCACAGAATACGTTTTTGTTTTGTTTTTGGCCATAGTTCAGCCTGTTCACTGCCAGGATCTCTGCTCATCTATGCTGTATCCTGTTCTTGCTGTGCTTTGAGGCCTGTCTGTTCCTGTACACTTTAGTAAACTAAACATCCTCAATATGCAGAACTTAGGTGTTTGCACTGAGTTTGGGTTTTCATGACAATTCCAAGAAAATGGTTTTCTTCAAATAATAGCAGTCAGAGCTATGGCGGCCTAAGTTTCAATACCAACGTATCTCTTCATTTCAATCTCTAAAAATAGCATTCACTGTTATTTATTTAAAAGAGATTACACAATACATCTGGAGTCTCTCGAAACAGTTTCTGGGAAAATACATTTTATCAAAATACATCATATTAATGCCGCAGTCTTTGATATCTGGAGTTGGTGTAAGCATTAATAATCGATCACTGGCAGAACATGGCTAAGGTCAGGGACAGCTGAAGGGTAGTTAATGACAGAGCAAAGAGTCAAGGTCTGTGAGACAGGCAGAAGGTGAGCAACAGAGGACAAGCTCAGGTGAAGGAAGGCCAAAAGTGCAGACTCTGCCTACCCAAGGTTAGCCATGCCCAAACCTGTACAGAGAGTGTCTCTACAGGAGAGGACGTGTTGCCAGTCCTTTTTTTTTGTTTTTCTCACTGACCCTCGGACGTGAGAAGCCAACTATCATCATAATGATCTGTCTGAAGTTAACACAAACGATTAGTGAAGAAGCTGGTGAAATCTGTGGATTGTGTACTGGTCATTATTACCAGCTCCAGGTCTTCACTAGAACCAGCACTACTTTGTCTTAACACTTGTTGTACCTTAACTGATTCAAGGTGACGTAATGTAACATCTAACGAGAAATTTTCTGTTTTGGCTAAACTTGAAGAGGTTTCGTTCCCGCGATATGTATCTAACCTGTGATTGTTCACACCATCATTATATCCTTGGCATGAGAATCAGCCTCACCTGTAAGCGCTGAGAAAAGATCACATGGCTATGTAACAATGATTTATTGCTTACTGGGGACACAGCTGGCTGGGGCTGTGGATGGGGGATAATCAGCTTACATTTGGATTTTGACATCAGTAACAAATGAGCATTTGTCCATGGCGCTGAACCAGCTTATCAGCGCTCCGAAATAGAAGTCAAAATGATGATCCAGATCTTGGTATCATATCCCACTTTGAAAGACTATTCATTTACGAAGTTAATATAATTGGGCCATGTCGGATTGACGTCAATCAAGTTAAAAAAAAACGACAATATAGTTGAGTTAGGTACAGAAAGAGGTAAATACTGGCATAGCCGTCATCATTACGGCTACATCTCATGTTACAGATCTAGGTAGGAATTATGGATATTTCTGGTAACCAGTTCCTGAGCTTGTCCGAATGACAGTCAGTCATAATCAATGACGTCATCGCCGTTTGATTGCCGTAGCCATTTTGTGCGTGGAGTTATGGAAGAAATCTAAGTAAGTGACTCAGATGTTAAATAAGTTAAGACAATATTATCATGTGATTTCGTAATAATTATAACATAAAATCCATAGTTTTGATCAGTGACGCTAATTTCAAGAAAAAAAAAAAAGAAAAAAAAAAAAAACGACAAAAAAAAAAAAAAAAGTCAGAGGACACAAGTAAGATGATCTTTCATTATAACCAGAGAGGAAACCAAAGGTTTGGCTTGCATAAGAAAGGAAAATCTTAAAAGAGTGACGTCTTTAGATATTCTTTTGTTGTTGTTGTCGTTATAAGAAAGTAAAGAACTCAGAACTGAAATTATAGCCAGCGTGTTTCACCGCGAACAACCTTCTTTATTTCCCAGACTCTTAGGCTCAAAATGAGAGACTTAGGTAAAACACAAACATTAAGGTGATTTGTTTGTCGGTGACAAAATCCTTTCCTATCTCAAAATAAAGCATGTGGTGAAAATGAGACTGCGGATGACAACAGATATATAAATATCACATGAGCTACATTAAAGAGCTGACATTTCACCACATGATTTTTCTTTAGGTCTGTTTTCAATGTAACATTTTAAGAAAGTATTTTGCGTTCTCTTCTAGCTTCAATTCCCAGTGGATGGCTATCCCGCCATCGTGAGTTTCTGTGTTATTTTGTCATAATCTGGATCTCTTCCTTTTGCTGTACTTCCATTACCTGACATGAGATAGACATCCTAGGCCTTAGCTTTCTGATGACTGTCCATCCGTTACCAGTTGGACATTAATTGGTCACAGTAACGCATTCTCCCTCATTAAATCAACACACTGTAACTGTTGGTCAACACTAGGCCTCAAGGAATGGCAAATTAAAATAGAAAACAATAAAACAATGCCTATCCACCATTTGAGCATTCTCTCTCTCTCTCTCTTTCTTTATTCTTTTTCTTCCCCTTCCTGTCTTCTTTTCGCTGTCTTTCTTTCTTCTTTCTTACCCCTTTTCTTGTGTTTTCTTTTTGTTTCTTTCGGTCTTTCTTTCTGCCCATCTCTCATTCATAAAGAAACGAGAAACGAGCAGAATTAAATTTGTGAATTAACGTTGAGGTTTCCGGCACAGGTAACTCTTCTATGGTTGTAACATCTGACATGTAGCAGTGACATATCTTAGAGTGAAAGCCATAGACTCGGCAGGCTAAACAACTGAAATGTGCCATTTCTGATGTTGTTTTTCATTCGTTAAGGACCTGCATCAAAGCATAATATTATTGTGAGAAAATAAAATAATAATTAAAAAAACATAAATCACCAACAAACTATAAGGAGGCCAGGGAATTAACAAGCAATGTGGATTAAATCTAACTTTAACTTACGTTATGAATCTACAGGTTTCTCCCAGCAAGATCTTATTAAATTTCATTCCAATTTTACAGAATTAGATTAGTTTTCATTCCCCCTGAGGGCCGGTGTATCGATTTTCTGCCATTCCTTGGGCTTGAGTTTTGCTGCAGCTACCCCAAGTCTCAGCCAGAAAACAGAGAAATGAATGATGTCAAAAATTATGTCACAAATCCATCGAGACATAGAGAGAATGTAAAGGATTTTTTATCCAAAGAAAGAATTTGGATCTTATTCACTTGCTTGGAACCTTTTGAGATTTCGGACACATTTACAAGAAATTTGATGATAGCTATCAACAGTTTGATCCTTAGGATGTGGGTCTCTCTCTCTCTTTCTCTCTCTCTCTCTCTCTCTCTGTGAGTGTCCTTGTAGCTTCGTCCTGATGCAGGAAGTAAATATTTTTCTCAAGGATGAAAAACGACAATACTAATTGTATTCCAATTCTGTCTAATTGCCAGGAGCATGTTTGTAGGGCCCAAAAGACGACAGATACTTTCTACAGACTTTCTGTCTGACAATTCTCTTCGTTTCATTCTGAGGGCAGAGACTGGGTGTTTTTCTCAAGAAAAGCAGCGACAAGGATGACATTCCGGGCCTTATTTTTAGTCGCCCCGAGCATATACGTGGGTAGATGTTTTCCACACTGTGATACCAGTACAAATGAAGATGAAAAAAACTATCAAAGAATTTGTGGGCTATGAAATGAACAGTTTTCGCCAAATCTGTTTTGTTTTGGAGAATCATCTGGAACCCTCCTCATTTTAATTCCAAGAAAACTGACAAGTTTAGGTTCTTGCCATTAGGCATTTTAATGTGAAAGAACAAGAAAGAAAGAAACAAACACATGAGTTGGCTTGATGAGTGGCAGTGACCTCTGGCAGGATTTAAAGACGTATGTACCGTTGACTCACATCATTTTCTCATAAGTGTAAAAATTCTAAACGACCAGCAAGTTCTCAATAGATTCGGTCTGGACATCATCGACCTTTGACTGACCTTGCCTTTCTGTCAAGGTCTATTTATATTTTTGTGTGTACACAATGGAAGCTCCAGTACAGCCCATCATTTGATGTTTTACTCTGTTCTACATTAGTGTACATGTTTCTTAGTGACTGAGTTGCACATGACTTGGTAAGGTTTCCTTGTTCTTCAAGTAGTCTTTGCGGGCATGAACTGATCTTTCTGTCAAGAGATATTTTCTTTTGTTGTGTAAGAGACAGTCCAAGGTAATAGATGAACTTCCAGCTCACAGTCACATCTATATAAGGCGGAGCTGTCGGTTGTCCTACATTATAAACGACTGGCATTTATAGCAAGACCAGTTCGCCCTCCAAATCTCTACACATTCTCAATATGCCATCGAGCCTTACCAGCAGCAGAGTTTTATCATAGAATAAGATAGGGCTAAATTCTGTGCAGTTATGACAGTTCGGGTTTCAGGATAGACACTCAGGGTGCGACGAAAAACTAGACAGATTTGCCTGGTGCAGTTTTATCTCTATTGGATATAGAAAGTGAAATAAGAATTGAGGACTTCAAATGAGTACAGAAGACAATGCAGGGAATGTGGGAATAGAAGTGGCACCCACACACTTACACTGCCGACCACCTGCAGATATTACAGTCGGACTTGCCTGTCAAACACTGATAGATTATGTTATGTTATAGGCTACAGGACGAGGAGAAGACAACCAGTCTGAGAGCTCACCACTGGGACATCACCACAGAACACAGGCTGGTTCAACAGCGTGCCTAGAGACAGAGAGCGAGAGTTGTTGTATCTATAGGACTGGCAGACAGTGATAAGACTAGTAGCAGTTACAGTAGTAGACGTTACAGAGGTAGCTGTAGAGTAGCCATAGAAATAATAGTAATAGTAGTGACCAGCAGTGGTAATAGTGATAGTAGTGGAAGTAGTAGAAGAAATAGTAGTAGACATAGTGGTAGTAATCGTAGTGTTAGTAGAAGTAGTAACAGTGGTAGCAGCAGTGGCGAGAACAGTAGTAATAGCAGTAATAAAAGTAGTAATGAACATTTTTCATTCTGTTATGGTCCTGAGTAGATATGCAGATAATCAGTTTAGTAACTAAAGATCTTTGTTATTAGTGACTGACAAATAAAGATGTGAAAATAGAAGTATCTGTCGCAGCTCCAAGATTTCTTCTCTTTCTCTGTAGTTTGTCCTTGTAGATACTACGTGCTTTGCTTATCCCTAATATCCAATCTTACACAACAAACAAAGGGGAGTGTTGATCAAACTCTCTCTATCGGTTCTGTCTTTGGAGCACAGACGTAGACCAAGCTTGGGATGTTTGAAAATCTCAGATTAGAAACATCTCTGATGAACCAAATAGCAAACCAAGGCCACTATGAGCAAACATTGGCTATGCTTTGAGGTAGGAATGCTTTACAGCAACGGTTCTCAGACTGTCGCTCACTTAGGCCCCAGACGACTTTCGCACCGCCCCGTCTCTTCCAATCGAGAAAATTCAGTTCAAATTTCTTTTGAGTATACGTGAAACCTGAAACACACATCCGATCTGTAAGTTCTTAACTGTATCATCTAATCTTAGTCAAGCTAATGAAAGTATAGTTCTGAAACGCTTTTTTAAAAAAATACCATTGAACCTATGTGAATTAGAGAACGGTCATGTGCAAAAAGCCTCATTACCACATATCATATGAGACGCAACACGATGAAATCTGGAGCTTGTCAAATTGAGCCGACCGGAGAAGTCACGTGTTTTTCAACAGTGAATGAATTTTGAACGCTTTCTTTTTTTTTTTTCACCAAACCGTTCTATATCAATCTAAAAATACATTTCAGGGTTCAATTTACTGAAATAGATCGAGTAAAAGCCCAAGAACTATAATTTAGTGGCATGGCCTAAGAAGGCTTAAGAAGGATTTATAAAAGTGATCGGCCATTTCCTCAATTAATTCAGCTGCAGCAACAGTTCACCCCCATCGTATTTAATTGCTAATATCTCTACTTAAGGTAGAACAATACTAGTTTCACAACTGAAAGGGAAGTAAATAACATTCATAGTGATACCAATAACTATACATGCTCAAGATCTGACGAGAGTCTGATTTCATCGTGTGGCGTCTCATATTCTAAAGACATTGTCCCACCTTCTGGCCATTCTCCAGCCATCCCCCCCCCCACACACACACACATACACACAATTGTCCCCCTAGCATTGCGGCGTCCCATAAAAGCTCTCATACCCACCCACCCATCCTCCTCCTCTCTCTCTCTCTCTCTCTCTCTCTCTCCCCAAGGGGCGGTATCCCCTACTTTTAGAACCGCTGCTTTAGATCACGAAAAGAACGAGGTAATCTGGGATTGAGAAAGACCTTCTGATTACAGACAAATATGTTGACTGCAAATTTATGTTTTCACATGCAGTTCAGCTATGGCTATATCATCATTTTTACACGAATTGCTGAGTCTGACTGGAGAAAATTATAAACCTATTTAGCCGACCCTACCTAGAATAACCACCGGCGGAATTCAGATTTCTATCTTTAAACCGTTTCTAAAGAAGTATTAAAAATAGTTTTCTCTGCTCAAGGTGGAATTATATTATCGATTTCTGCATTTTGTAAGTGAAATCCTGTCCACTTTTCTGCTGGAATCTGTACCCCAGAGCAAACTAGTTACTCACCGACTGCTTTCTAATGGTTTTACACTGACTTAGCATGGTCCCTTTCTCACTCATAAACAAATTAAAGACTATGGCCTCAGAATTGACAAAAGAGTCCTTGTTGTAGCATTTGCCAAACTAGGAGATTTTGTTCTCACTTTACGGCTCTTAGTCTCTGATCTGTGCATAATGTTCGTCTTAAGGACCTTTTAATAAGGATGTCTAAGTGCAAGATTTGCTGACCTGGTTTTTGCAGTGGGAGATTTTTGCATTCACTCTTTCTAATTTCTATCTCCAGAGTGTTCAGATTAAACACCAAATCAAGCGAATTTATATAAGAATCGAGGGTAAAAGATTTGCTGAACGTGTGAATGGCTTTGCGTTGTCTCATTTTCGCACTCACAGGTATTCAAATTGAGGACCCTATTGCAGAATTGACCAAAGAGCCGATGCATGATTTTGTGGAATATTTGTGGAACTGGGTTCTGTATATGATTTATCTGACTTCTGGGAATTAACGTCTAAGTCTGTGTGTCCTGTTTTACCTGGTTTACTCTTTGATTTTCAGCGGTTTATGTCTGTCTTTACTGTCAGGAAATCGTGAGCTCTTTGAATGCAGTGAATTCTTGACATTATATTTATGGTCTATCCAGTCTCTTAAGAAATACTCCTATCTTTAACAGCTATTATAAAAAAGCAAACTAAAGAGAAAGAGAAAAGACCATCTTAGAGATGGCCTGTCCCTTTGACTGCGGTTAATCCATCCGTTGGACTTTCTGTTAATTCAAATGTTCACATCCACTTATTGCATCTGCTGTTTTTTTTTTTTTTCACACGTAAACATTTGTCATCAATAATGGCATTTGGCTTTCAGTAGTTGATATAAATGATCGATCTCAGCACACAGAGAACATTCAGATGAGCCTGTGAAACTTCTGGCAAAAACGTTAACCTGAACTCTCTCAGTTTAACAACATCTTGCACATGAGATGTGATATTAGTCTCAGTTACTAGTTACATTGTTAGTGACCAGACCTATGAGCCAGAACTAGTTTATTAAAGGGCTGGTAGTCATAAAGGGTTAACGAGCTTAGTGAGCTTAATTAATGATCATACAACAGATCTAACACTCGTGTGTTTTGTCACAGTGAAAATAAAACAAGGAGTTTGCCAAAGAGCTCAGGATACCTGTATGCTAAAAGCGGAAATCTATTGCTAGGCTGGGAATGCCGACTGCTAGTGATACATAATATATCACTCGGAAATATAGGATTCATGAATCTGAATAGTCCTTAGTAACTCATAAGACAGAGAAATTTTGTCTCCAGGTCCGTCTGTAACACCATCAGCTCCAACGATGATAGCTCCTACATCAGCAAACATCGGTCACGACAATTTCTCTTTCTGCACTACCAACATCAACGGCATCACAAACGGCAAAAACAACAACAACAGCAACAACAATAACAACACCACCACATACAACCTAGAATCCCATTCGTCCATTCCAATTCGGCGTTATGGGCCGTTCCGGAAACCATACAACCAACGGGCGACCTTTGTCCCCAGGTTCTGGAGCCCGTGATATACGGTGGGGTGATGTCAGTACGTACCCTGAACAACAACAACAACAACAACAACAACAACAACAACAACAACAACAACAACAACAACAACAACAACAACAAC
>JBCAUA010032988.1:0-12243 GCA_038406235.1 Peronia verruculata | reverse complement strand
AGATAGATAGATAGATAGATAGATAGATAGATAGATAGATAGATAGATAGATAGATAGACAGACAGACAGACAGAAATACTCAAAATGACCCCCCCTCCCAAAAAAAAAAAAAAGAAAAGTAATCTGGATATAAAATTCTTACCACCATGCCATATGACAAGGGCACAGGCAGCGTCGTATCCCACTTGGGTGCTAGATTATGCCAACATGCATGGTCTTTGAAGTAATAGAACTGTCCAGCAGTAAAGTTTAACTGTGAAATATCAAAGCCATAACACATCTGGCAGTTTGTCCCAAATGCGAACATGTAGCACTGGGAGTTGGTCTGACAGCCCATAGCACAATGTATCTTGGTCTTAAAGGCTGAGGAATTCTGGCAACCAACTGGCTGGATTTCGTATTGGTGAAAGATATTGGAAACCAGAGTCCCTGATGCCAGATGGGAATTTGTGCCCATAATACACAGCACGACTACTATTGCAGGCAACATGATGAAGATTTTTGACCTTGCCTTCTTGTATGTATTTTCGCTGTGAGCAGATTGAAAAATAAAAAAAATAAAATAAAATCACAAAATCAAGAAAGAAGGAGAGGGGATAGTAAAAAAGAAGAAAGACAAGGACAAATAGAGGAGAAAGAAGGAATGGGAGAAAGAGAGAAAAAGAAATAGAGACAGTTACACATCTTCCAGCTAGGTATTGTTTTACAATATGGCAATGTTTAGCGCCTTTGGTTTTTCACCAGCAACAGATATTCACTATGGTGCTCCCGGTGATGTCCTAAAAGATTCGACAGCGCAGGCTGGCTCATTAATTCTTGAGAACAGCTATAATATTTGTGTGTATGTCTGTCATTTATTTATTTCATTTCTTTGTTCTTCTTCTTCTTCTTTTTTTCGTTTTGTGCTTTGTTCCAGTTTTTTTTTTTTTTTTAGGCAGTCGACAAGTTTGCTTTGTCATATTCAAAATGTTGTTACAAATTGATTAAAGTAATGTGATGATGATCTAAAGAAATAAAAAAAAGTAAAATAATTATAAATAAATAAAGTAAATAAAGCAAAACAAAGCAAAAGAGGAACAAACAAAACAAAAACAAGAAAACCAAAATTAAAAAAATAAAAAAAAGAAAGCTGTAATAAGTTGAAACTCAACAATTAAAGTGGTTATAACTAAAGCATCGCTGCTAAGAATGTACAGTGAAGGTCTTACAGTTTCTTGTGTCCTAAATCTATAATCCCGTAGTCTTGGAAAACCCACTGAACAGGTCGTCTTGGCAAAAAAAACGGTGAAATGGTCCCAGCGTTGCAGAGTCACAGAAGTCAGCTGGGAACTGCCACCAAAATAATGTGGATGCAAAGCTGTTGACATGAATAAATAAAAGGACAAATTCGTTTCATTATATTTTTACCAAAAACAAAAAAGAAAAAAAATCAACAACTGAGAAACACTTTCATTCGTGTTCAAACTGTGTTTATTTATTTAACAGGCACTTCGCAAATTTGATCACAGTCCAATGAGTTCGAAATAAAAAATTAAACGAATGTTGTTGAAAGTTGATCCCATCAAACTGTAGACAAAAGCATCAAGATCAGTGTAGCTATAGATCAATAACTAATTGAGCGAGGATTGGGCTTCTTGGCATCAGAGATGTGCATAGCCAATCATGGTAACACGTTTCGGTGATGTCAGTCATGATAAAGAGAAAAAGAACATTCATCGCCTAAAGTGCTAACATGACGTGTTTCGTGTTGCGCCGCGCCGAGGGACCGGAGATAAGGATTTAGAGCGTATAATTTACACCAGCCCAAGGTTGATACGTAGGTTCTTTGCTCCCACCTGCAGGCGGTGTAACCCCGCCATGGGTGGAATGTCTCCCAGGGAAGACATCTCTTCTCTCTCTCTCTCTCTCTCTCTCTCTCTCTCTCTCTCTCTCTCTCTCTCTCTCTCCTTGCTCTTGCTTCATTTTACGTTACTCCAAAGGATCTCTGAGAAAAATAGCAGGTCTGCACAGTCACACGATAACTTTTGTCGAGGCTCGGCAAAGTCGGAGAAATAATAATATTCATCATAAGACTGAGGAAAACAATTGGGCCAAAAATAAGAGTAAGCCTGGCTTATGATTAGAGGTAGAGTACGTCGAGAATCGGTTGAAAAACAATGTTCTTTCAAATTATTAAGTTCTTTTCAGTGAGGCTTTTCGCCTTTCTATTCATCTTTTCGTTTGTTTGTTTGTTTGTTTGTTTGTTTGTTTGTTTGTTCCGTATGTTTGTTTTACCACTCCTTCCTCTAACTGTTCCCCGTGTGCTATCATTTATTGCCTATCGCTCAGTAGCTGTCGGTATTTATGACCTTACTCACACGTACAGATATGCCAAAGCCACGAACTAAGCTGGCAGAAAGTGGTATGGTGTGTTAATTTGCAAATAATCATATCATGATTATAATCACATTTCACGCAAAAGGACATTATAACAGATACTCATAGGAAGGTCCAGTGTTCGTTATTGTACAGGCAAATCGGCAATGTCAGGCCAGATTTACTTGTGGGAGTGGGCAGGAGCAGAAAATCTGAGAAAACTCGGGAATAGTGGATCCCCCGGGGGGGGGGGGGAGGGCTAAGGAAAGGGACACAGTCAAGACACACATTATTGTCTTCCCCTGAGCCTGCCCTTGCATGAGAACTATGAGTAAAAAGTAGCTCTTGTAGATCCCAACGTTGAGCCAACCTGTTCTTGTAATCGACGGTAAAGAAAGTCGTTAATCTCCAGATGCCACTATGGCACTGGGGATGGGAAGAAAAGTTGTTCTCCTCTGGCTGTAAGCTTTCACATGACCAGGGTTTTTAAAATCCTTCGCTCTTCCCACTGGGAAGATGGGCTACAGGATTAAAGAAAAAAAAAACTACAGGCTTTCTTGCTTTAGCACATTTGACTTATGATTTTATCTGACTCCTAAGGGTCTGTGGAAAGGATAGCAGGCCTGCAAAAAGACACACGGCCCGGCAACCCTCGTTGAGGCTCAGCTTGATCGGAGTGACTCCCAGCATCCGACTGAAGGAAAATAAATGCCTTCTAGGTAAGCTGAAAGACCATCATCGAATATCTATATTCAAGGAATCAAGGATGTGGTTCTGAGATGATTTCTTGCAACTGCCTGATCAAAGACTTTTTTTTAAAATTATTTTTTAAATTGGTTAATGTAATTTAATTTGATTTTGTGAGGTGTTGTCTGTGGGAGTGAGAAAGGAGTTGGGTTACATTGGGTTGGTTGGTTGGTTGGTTGGTTGGTTGGTTGGTTGGTTGGTTGGTTGGTAGGTTGGTTGGTTGGTTGGTTGGTTGGTTGGTTGGTTGGTTGGTTGGTTGGTTGGTTGGTTGGTTGGTTGGTTGGTTGGTGAGTGGGTGGGTGATTGGTAGGTTAATTAGTTGGTGGGCTGCTTGATAATTTCCGTGAACTTGTATGCAATACCTTTTGCTTATTGTTAAATATCAGCTTTATATCTACGTTTCTGAAATTGCGAAGATTAATTTTATAGTGCTGAGCAGCTACCGGTAAAAACAAAAAGACTAAACGCATTATTTTTTCCACATTTTGGCAAGATTTAAGCTGGAGAAAGTGTGACAGCCAAAAGTTCTACTCGTCTACAACAAATTCATTCAAACCTTTCAAAAGTTGTAGTACCACTACTTTCATGTCAAAAGATTTCAGAATTTGTTAAAGTAATGAAGTGCAAGAAGTATAGAGGAAATAAAAGACATGCAAGAAAGAACAACAAACAATACAAACTGAATGATTTCCAAGGAATTTGTTATTCTTTCATTTATGTGAACTTATATCACTATTGACATGTATTTGCATGTTGGTTCATTGTAAGTTCGTTAATTAGCTAATGAATAAAGTCTGGCAAGAAATGGAGAAGAGAGGATTCTCTTATCGAAGTACTATAATGCTGGATTTTATTACCATCTCACGAAAATGCCACAGAAATATGAACAAATGTTCAACGAGAACCCAAAAGAACCTGGTGAGGGCCTCGAACGTCTGTGTTTCAAAATGCTGCTCAAAAGGAATCTAAATTCTCTAATAAACTCGGAAGAACTTGTCATTCATAAAATTATTATTATGGACTTAAATAATTATTGGAATTTATTGTCAAGGTTGTTAGTTTATTAGTAAGTTGGTTAGTTAATTAGGGAATAAATTCTGAGAAAGCTGATATTCATTACTGCACGTTTAACTTTTCAGACGACAAATGCTGTAGCAGTCTTTCCTGCTCTGATGTTGATTTCTTTTCTAGGCCATACAGAAACTTCAGCTAAACCAATCAATCATAGCAATATCGGTTTCTAATTAAATGTAAGTAGACATTTTAAGCTATTATCTTCGAACATAACAAATTAACGTAAGTATCAGGGTTGACATCCAGTAGTTTGGCGGATAGTACAGTACCCAGCAGTCGCGTACACCCCCAAGATTTGACAGTGGTGTGAAGTGTCCCGCGTTAAGCAACGATTTTTACAGGGAAGGTGAAACAAATCACATCATCGTCACCACTTGGTATTTCCCACTTGACGACAAATTATATGACAAATAACAAAATAGATCAGCAACATGTAAGAAACACCACATTGTATTTCCTCCAGTGTTTATTAAAAAGAAAAAAAATCAATTAAAAACAATAATAATAGAATTATAAATAAAGCACTTACCTATGTACAGTAAAAGCTTTAAGCCCTTAATAATTCATTTTTCTAGCCTTACAGACCCAACGGAGACATTGACACCCCTACTCGGCTTTCTGTGTGGCATACAGATGGGTTGCCTGTTAAGCGCCAAATTCTCTATAATTTAACAACATTCACTGTCGATAATATAATGTATGTATGTATGTATGTATGTATGTATGTATGTATGTATGTATGTATGTATGTATGTATGTATGTTGGTATGTATGTATGTATGTATGTATGTATGTATGTATGTATGTATGTATGTATGTATATATGTGTATATATATATATAAACAAATATATATTTTATATATATGTAAAACAAAACAGCAACAACAAACAAACAAACAAACAAACAAACAAGCAAACAAAAAAAAACTATCTGTAGGATTTAAATTCATTCAGAACTATATAAGGAATTTGATTGTAATATTCTTATGAGAGACTCGTCAGGTCGATTCACTTAATATACAGACACAAAGTAAATCGAAGCAAACTATTCTCCACGTAAAGCGCACTTATATCCTCCTGTCGTTCTTGACATTAATCTGTATCTACATCTCGCTCTCTTCAAGTGAAAAAGTTCAGCTGATGGTTGAGGCATGTCTAACCCTGGTTCTCGTACCATCCACTCGGCTGGTCTACGGATCATCGCCCTCTCCTAATCCTTGGCTAAGCACGGGGTGAGGACTTGGGGTGACCGGCAACAGCGAGTCACTGATTACAGGCCTGGCTCCGGCCAAGCGGCTAACCTGTCTGGGCTAGGCCACCATTGTCTCAGGTGACCAACAATACCCCCGGCCTCCTCAGGCATGTGCTCAGCTCTGCTATGTCTGTCCTTGCCTTCTCATCTCATCCCTTCCTTTTTCACTTTCGTTCCTCCCTGTAACCCCCTCCCCCCCTCCCTCCTCCATTTTGTAACCTATCCAACTGGAAGCTCCGACAAACACAAGATGACCCTTCTTTGGAAATAATCTAGAAAAATCAACGAAAAAAGTATAAAGTATTCAAAGACTGTGTTGCTTGAATCCCAGTATAAAAGCTATAAAAAGTAAGATGAAACACAGAGATTTTATTTCACTGAATCTAGGCTATGGAGTAATGCACTAGAAGAGTGGAAGACAGACAGAGATGGCGAGTCAGTTCACGTCAACCTCGAAAGAGTTGACACAGTGGCAAGAATCTGGGCTAGGCATCGTCCTGCAGCTCTGAAAGCACATTTTGTGTATGTGGTAACACTTGTTTCTTGTGCATCAACTATGGCTAATACAGATTTCTAAATTTAATTTTCTAGCATCATCACGCCAAACCGGGGCAAAATAAAAGCTCCTTTTATTCCTCAAATTTCTAACAGACAGAACAACTCTTTCACGCCAAAAGATTTCTAGCTCTGATTTTGAAAAGGTGCAGTTTCACACCCTTCTCGAATTCAAAGAGCTTGCCCGGGGTCTCAAAGACGTTGCTGTTTTCCAGGTGTTATCTTTTCTCCCGTCTCTTGTTTGTTGTTGTTTGTGTCATATTTCAAGCTTTCTCTCCTCTGGCATCTTCCTGCACGGACAGCATATCGTCGTCGCCCGCTATCTTGGCCAGGCTGAGCAGTAAGAGAGCCCTGCGGTAGGCCGTGGTTGGTGTGGTTTCAGTGTAGATTTGATTCATTTTGACGTCATTTGCATGTTATTTTCTACCTCACAAGCGCCGAATGTTTCCGCAAGATAGCATTATCAGATTATCTCCACCTGCGGACAGTTAAGGGCGAATTGTTGGCTTTTTCCTTTGCTCTAAGGCTAGGAGCGCTCAAAAACTAATAGACTTGGACTCAGATTGGTTTGAGTTTAAAAAAAAAAAAAAAGAATAAAGAGACCTAAAGTAGTCTGAAATCTAACTCTTCTTCTATTTATACTTTTAATCCGGCCATGAACGTAAATAATTAGGTTGAAAACCGCTTGCAAAGAATGTCGCTCCAAAAGCTAACTGTTCATGCAGTTTTAAAGCTTAACAACACAGTTTATAGATTATCTCATGTGCTTGAATCTAAGTTTGCTCAAAGTTGTACGTGTGTGGGAAAATGTTTCATATCTGAAGATATCTATAATAGCTTTGATCCAATAGGGAGTCTTCAAAGAACGGAAAAATCAACACGTTACGAACTCAAACATCACTGTGCAGTTTGAATTTAGAAATCATAGACAGCCAAGATAATGTGAGGACGAAACCTATATTTAACACTGAAAAACAATGTGCTATACCCAAGGACAGAATCCGTCCATTTGCCACCATGAAATTAATTTCAGAAACTTATATTCATCTTGTCTCAGCATGTTCATCAGACAAGACGCCATATATCTTGACTCTTTTGCAAAGATTCTCAATTTAGTTTCAGGTCAAGTAATAATGCTCACGTGCCTCTAAAACAGAGAAATAATCGCACACACCAGTCCTAAGATCGCTTGTAATAAAATTTTCACTCAGTTTGAGGCCCCTGCTTGCTTTGGGCTGTGTTATGCTCTGGATATAAGGGATGATCTTATGTTGTCAATATTTTTCTTTTCTTTTGTTTTCTTGATACCCGCAGTGAATTTACTGACAAAGAAACAATGCATTTTCATGATATGTTCAAAACGGTATGGTTAAGCTTCTCTATTTCGGCAAGTTTTGCTCTGGTCTTTTTTTAACACATATATTACAAAAGCCTAAGAGACTCTCAATTTAATGTCCCATGAAAATATCTAGACTTTGATAAGGCTACATTAAATGAGGGAGAAGACAGGTATTAGAAAATAAGACCCTTAACAATAAACTACCGATGCTTACTCTGCAATTCCCACCTATTCATGTTAAAACAAAATTTCTTGAACAATCATTTGCAAGCCCTTACAATGTTTGTGGCTGTATTTTAACTGCTAGAGCTGCCATATCTTTTAAAACAAATTAATACCATTGTAATATTACTCAGAATGAATCATGACTGGATTTCAGCAGCACACAGTAAATCTCTGTAAACGAAGACCGCATGCTGTTCATTATCAAGATTTGTAATCATTTCTTCTTGAAAAGTATCTGTGATTTCTTTACTTTCAGTCTTTTAGAGCTCACCAGCCTTTGAATTGAAATAATAATATAGTATTTCAGTGTAGGATTTCACAGCGCAAAGTGAATTCCCTTAAAGAAAACTGCGTGGTACTACTACTGATCATCGAGACCGAGAGGCCATGCATCTAATAATGTTCTTACGTAAAATATGTGAGATTTCCTAACTTTGAGTGTCAGTGTCTTACAGCATTATTATATTCCATCGTACATCATAAACTGTCACCCTGGAGTATATAGAGATACCAGACATAGGGATACCAGATAAAACATAGAGGATATGGTGGCTTAGAACACACAAAGCGCAAATTCAGACAGATGATTTGTCACTTTGACAGACTGATTTGTTCAGGACCTTTGCTCGCTCTGAAAGGCTCAGAATCTTTCCGGACAAGCCGCTTTTGTTATCTAGTCCATCTGTTTAGAAAAAAATGCGTGGATTTAAGCTGAGGCCATCACCTGAGGCGTGTATGGAGGACTGCCCATCAGACACGGGCTTGTTGTGTAGGAAAATAATGCAAGTCCTTGTCAGGAGGACTACCAATCGCTCTTACAACAGAACGATTACGTTGTGGAGAGCGAGGAGACCACAGCCTTGGATCTGGGAGTTGGGGTAGAAGAGTAAGTAATGAAAGAATTGGAGAAGAAAAGGGGTTGGGGTTGGAATGGGTGGGGGGGAGGGGGGGCAGAAAGAGAGAGAGAGAGAGAGGGTAGAGAAGGGATATGATAGATAGGTAGAGAGCAGGAGAAGTGAATTGGAAGAGATTTTATTTCCTAACTTTGCAGGACAACTTTGGGAAAGTTTCAAGGAACAGCAATAGTTGAATTATACTGACGGACTTTAAAAACGCAGCAGTTGATACATAGAACCATTTTCAAGTGCTGCGTATTTAAAGTCAATCAGTATATACGAGATAGATAGTAACTGTTATAGTCAGCGAATCTGCTTTAATGGTGTTTGGTGAAACGTCCTTGGACTGGCAGAGTTTATTACCTACTGTTGTTTTATCCCACTTCCATTATAACGGCACGTTTGTTTTTCTTTTCCCTGTACATCATATCATTATCAGTCATCATAATTTCTGACGGGCGAGAGCAACATTAGGAACTCTGAGTGTTAATAAGAGGAAGTATAGGATGTTGACTAGGAGAACGTTGTGCTCAGTCCTATTACTTCCCTTTACCCGACAAAAGAGGGCTTGAACCAATAGTGGAAAGAAAAAAAAAAAACCCTTACTTTTGCGCCCTTTGCTTGAAACATACTCCGTGAAAAATTCGATTAAAAACTGGTGTAAAGAGAATGTGTTCTTCTTATTGTGATAGTTTTATCAACGTTTTTGGCCATCAGTGTTTCGAATGGCAAGAGGTATAAGTATATTTTCCTCTTTACACTGCCTGGCAAAGGGAAGTAAATGTCTGGTCAAAATAATCTCCCTTTACGCAAATCCTCTTTTGGAAAGAGCAGATAATCTGCGAAACGATCTCCCATTGTTAATTGGTTCATGAAACTAGATATTCATTATTTTTGTTGTAGAGTTTACAAGTGATGAATGAGAAGTTAATGATAATGTTATCTACAACCTTAAAAGGCATCGTATGCCATATAACATAGCTTTTTCACCTTTCTGAATTTGTGTCACTACATTTTCTTGTCTTCTACAAAGAGGTCGATAATTGTTTTTCTTTGTGGAGAATAATACCAATTTCTCATTTCTCTTTTCCAAGATCTCTGAGAGCACATTTGTGACTTCTGGGATGTGTCATTACAAACTGGATAAAACGAATAAACTGTGAAACTAAACGTATTTACAAAATCAAATTAGCCTTTGACCTCTTCAGGGCAAGAAAGTGTGTCTTTTATGTCCAAACCTAATTTCCTTTGTCTTGAAAACTGGCAGCTGGAAGGTGCAACAAGAAGCCTTTGGAGTTATATAGGCCTGCAGACACAGCTATCCTTCTTATGTGTTGTGTTTACCAATTGTCTCAAACAGTTCCATGTGTGCTGGAATGGAGTCCGTAAACAACCTTGTGATTTAACAGGCATTGCAAAAACAATCCATCCGGTAGACCGCCTGGAGGACCGGAATTCGTGGAAGAGCAAATTCTATGTCGGGTGTCTTGGTTAGAGAGGCAATATCTGGGATGGGTGGTATCGTTCACATTTGTGATAGAATCGATGCAGATGGCTCTTTGGTGGGTGAGACTTTTGAATCATCGACAGCTTAAACAGCGAAGAAAAGTATTATGATATAATATGTTGAGGTTTCATTCCTTTTATGTCTTTAAGCCCCTTGAGGGCTGCTTTCTCGAATTTATAAGTGGATCTATGCTTAGAATGGTTTTAAAATGGTCAGTTGCAGAACTTCAAGAGAGAGAGAGTTGTGAAATAATTCAAACATGTCAAGTAAATTATCTAAACTGAATGTAACCTGATTCTGAAACTACTCCTATTCAAGAGTAATTTCCGAGTCTTAAAGAATCTTTCACATTTCTAGGATTTGCATTAGGGAGAGGCTTCAAGTTCTTGAGAATGTATCTGGGCCCCAAATTAATGTTGTGGACTTGGTTGAAAATCAAATTACAGCCAAGAAGATATTGTCTGAACGGGGCTGTTTATAACTTTTAACGATGAAATACCAATTTTATTCAAAGTTTTACATATCAGAATCAGCTGATGCAGACACACTTGGTGACTAGGGTAGTGCCACGTCACAAAACGTCTTCTTTTTAAACATGATTTCCTTCTCTGAATAACTTTGTGCTCAAGAAAGGGCCTGTGGCAGGGTGGGGTGGGGTGGATGCGACGAAAAGGGGGGGAAAAAAACTGAAAATTTAATTCTAATTTTGTTACAGGTTTCTTTAACCTCTTGTTTTACTAGGATTTATTGGTATTCATTTTTTCTTCGCTTCTGTTAGTAAAACCAGAGACCGCTGTCAGCTGTTGAGGGTCAGCTGTCTATATCACCACCACGATTTCTTAAAGCTTTTTGTTTTTGTTCTAACCAAGTTAAAGTTGTGAGATCATACATTTTGAAGTAACCTCAATCATATTTTCAAACGCAAGGTGGGTGTAAGCCTAGCAGTCAGGTGGTCAAAAAACATGAGCTGTCAAGAGAGATTTACATCACACCTCTGTCCAATATAAAAACGATCAAAGTCAGGTTGAATTCAGCAGTTTTTATATAATCTGCAACGTTTAACTAAAATCACATAGGACAGAATTTGACTTTTAAGGAAAAAAAAATAATACAATGTTGCTTCTGAAAGCAGTGAGATATCGTCTAGGATTGGATACTTAACACGGAGTCTTAGTGCTGTGCAAATAGTTTAAAAGAAGAGTGAGGAAGAGATGGATCAAGAGAGATATAGTAAGTAGAAAAAGAAGGATTCGAACTCTGAACTCTGAAATTGAGACCTGCCCACCAAAGACACGTGTATGGAGAGCTGCTGGCAGTGCGGGAGAGACATTTGAATCAGAAGGTGTAGAATGTGGAGGAATTGCAAGGAAATGTTACTAGGCTGTATAAACAAATGTACAAATATATCGCTTCGGTTTCAGCCCTAAGTGGAGGGTTTTAAAACTCTTGTGTCTGGGGTGCTTTCTTTGCTCTGTAGTAAGGAAGCTGATTGGATGCTTGACTCTGTACGCTAGCAAAGCTGGCGAAGGTTACGACACAATGTAAACACTTTGTCGAGGAGGAGCTTTCATTTGTCTATCTCATACATGAATCAGCACTTCTATTTCGTTATTGTCCATTGAGTCTGGTTATGATACAATGAATGAGCGATGCTGAGTTTTCTGACCCTGAGTGAGAGTTCTGTTAATCCTTATCGATTGGTTTCCTCTTCTCTAAAATATTGATAAATTGTTCAGGAGGGGAGTGAGAGTGGGGGTAGGGATAGGGGGGGGGTGATGTTGCTATAAAAGTGAGGATAGAGTCGTGCTATTTGGGTGTATTTTTAACTAATTATTATTTATCCCTGTGTCTCTACCAAGTTCGATCACAGTGATTAATCAGATAACACAGTAGTGTTATGTTATTTTTTGACCACGATTGTGGACAGCTGAGATAACCACCACTACAGTAGGTTGAAAAGCTTATAAAAAAACATAGCATCTCTGTGTCTCAGAGAGTTGATTGGAGTTTAGTTCATCTCAGAGTGTTAAAAGGCTGATTTGATCAAAGACTTGTTTGTATAGGAATAATTTTGGAAGTTCTGTCCAATATCAATTGCATAATATCTGTCTTTTATTGCTACTTACTATGTATGCGTCAATATTTTGACACACCGTCTCAGGGACAATATAGCCGTCATCGTGCTCGTACACACACAAACACACACACACACACACACACACACACACACACACACACACACACACACACGTTTTGCATATGAATATATAAAAAAAAAAAATATTCTAGCT
>JBCAUA010032977.1:438-12243 GCA_038406235.1 Peronia verruculata | reverse complement strand
CCCCCCCCCCCCCCCCCCCCCCCCCCCCCCCCCCCCCCCCCCCCCCCCCCCCCCCCCCCCCCCCCCCCCCTCTAAACATCACAGAGAGCACCCTCTATGGGACAAGAGGCTTGCAACGAGTGTTAGATCTATCGCCCTTTACGCAAACCAAAGTGACAATGGAAATTAGGCCCAGCCAAGCTCCTGGGTCCTAGTGGACCGCGGGCTACAGATTTCGCCTTTTTTTTTTTTTTAAACCAGGAGGAAGGGAAAATCGGTAGTTCACAATGCAAATTTGAAAGATCAGTAATTCAATCAAAAATTTGGTAGACTACCAACTTTTTCTGTAGGGTTGGCAGGTATATGTCTGGTAATAAAAAATAATAATATAGTAAAAAAATAATAATTTTTTTTAATCAATCATTATCATTAATGAAAAAAGACTTGATACATCAGACGCAACTTCCAGAATCTTACCTGTGGATTCACATTCAAAGATAACAACTCTCAAATTGACAAACTTGTCATCTGGATGCTCAGCCTGTGTCCTGATTGGTCCAGATCTGTAGGCCACGGCCACCCGCCCACTGTAGGCACAGCTGACTGCTATTGGTCTGCCTGAAGATGGAATTGACAAAGGTCAAACAGGCACCAAAACTCATATTATTGCTCTTTCATTATCAGCCTAGGTAAAAATTTAAAAAATGTCTTAGGCCCACGGCAAATGAGTCGGAAGTCGCACTGGATGACCTCAAGTTACGTCTGTTTTAAATTATTTTCTAGCTCAGATACCAAAATTGATACCAAAATTTTTAATTCCTTTGGGTTAAAAAAGGTTAAATATTTGTTTTGTGAAAAAAAAATAAATTTGATATCTGAGTCGGAAAATAGTTAGAAATGGTGTAGCTCGAAATAGCCCCGCACGACTTCTGATTCATTTGCCCTGGGTGCAAGACAAATCACTCACTCCTTAAGACTTGATTTTATCAGGTTAGATATTCTTAAATATATATACGATGAAAATATAATTATTATTAGATCATAAACCATGTCTCAAGCCATTTTAAGAGATTCTGAGGAAACTCAACAAACTATTTGCCTAAGTCTAGGCTAAGTTTCAGATGGGCTTCATAAATTGTTTTACCAATTTTATATGGTCCATCACAGTACTATTAAGTCAAATATCTTAATAAATGACCTGTTTGTGTTAAGATCATGAAGAAAAAAAAAGGCTGTGGCTACCCACTGTACTATATTACCTGATACAGACACTGAACTGCCTTTGTTCCGTGCAGAGCTCGGTCTCTCCCACTCTGTCCACTCATACTTGAAAGTTCTCTTCAGCTCTTCCTGCCTGGAGTTGATCTGGGGCTGGCCTTTGACATCTCCCTCTTCCATTGAAAACTCATAGCTGGTCACGCTGCAAGTACTGACTTCCATACAGTCCTGGCCCAGACTGGACACAGTGCAGTGCCAGAAACGGATCTCTCCGTCTGAACAAGCAGTGACAAACTGGTAGGGAGAGAAGCAGGCTGGGTAGATAGAAGCCGAGCTCAGGTGTCCACCAGCCACAGATGCTGAAATAACCTGCACATCCTCCGGCAGGTCAAGTTCTTGACAGCACACCTGGGGAAAAAGTGTATTGATTTGGAAAGGGTTTCTATTTATCTGCACACCAACACAATTATGCCTAGATTGTGCCAATTATTTGGGAAATAACATTCCGGAGTAAAAAAGTTATATCAGGATGTATAATAATAGTAACATCATCCTGAGCTAACAAAACTATACTGCTGTGGACAGGTTATTTAAAAAGTGTGGGTATTGTGACTCACACAAAAATCTTGCCTGCTGCTTTCAAAGACAATGCCCCAATTTCCACCACATTTTGAGAACAAAGACAGAGAATAAACTTTACTTAGTATTCTTCAAGTTAATATTTAAAAATTCTGTGAACAACTTACTCAAACAAAGAGCAGAAAGACAAATCTTTTAAAATTCATTGTCATTGGAAATACTAGACCAAAACTGATACCTACAAAACACATGTTTGTTGTGAGGTTCTCTCACCTTGGTTGTCTTCACAGACATTGTCATGACCTGGTTTGACGGTGGGCGTTTAGAATATGCTGATTTGTAGTCTAACCCATCTGGACTGAGTTCATCATTGTAACTGTCGACAGGTGGGTCATACTGACTCCAGTCATAGCCTCCTGAAAAACAAAAGTAAGTATTAACTAATTTAAATGATATCACTCAAATGTAACAATGCCATGAATGCACTTCAGCAATGCTTAATGGACAAAACAGAAATTATGTTCCATTACAAATTTCTGGCAACAAATATGTTTCTAGATTCATCCTTGTAACTATCAGCAGGTGAGTCATACTGACTCCAATCGTTGCCTCCTGTAACACAATAATAGATATTCATTTTAAAAAGATACCTCTCAGATATATTACTTGCCCACTGAATGGTCTTTACTGGGCAAAACAGAAATAGATTTGTTCTGACCAGGCAAATGGCTGGAAATCCCTGTCTAATTTTAGTATGGGGAGAGAAATTCTAAACTGTTCACTATCGCTGACATAGAAAAACACATAAAAATGCACAGGACTGATGACAATTGTTCTCAGATCTTGCGGTGAAGCAGTAACAAATATCAGTGAGTGTTCTGTCTTTAGCAGGAGGGTACAAACATTACTGCAGGGATTTCCAAGTTTTTGCTTGGTCAAATATGAACTATCGTGTTCAATTCCAAGTTACCGAGTAAAAAGCATGATTTTGTACATCAGAAACAACAAAAACAATAATAACAAAAACAGCTACATTGAAAACATATCTTATATGCAGACATATTGACAACTATCAAGTCCTTACAGAAGTATTAATTCAATGTCTGTAATAATGTAGAATATTACACAAATGAGCCTTCTATGATTGCCATCCAAATGTGTGAAAGAACAATAATGATGCCTTTCCTTTGTTAAGGCCAATTCATCATTCATTCTCCCCTGTTAAACAATTTCTCTAATATCATTTATCTAATGAAAAGAAAGTAACATCAACAAAAAACACCAACAGTTCATATTCAACATAAGTTGGGAGCTGAAAATATAAATATTCTAAACATCATGCTCATTTCACCACTGTCCAAATCATTTTTTTTATAATACAAGATACCCTGCCAAGCAAGCCATAACCACAATGATACGTATCCCAATTTAACAGCCATTACTTCATGTAATTTAATACTTCGATACGCTCTGCAGGGATGTCAAACTATTTTCACAAAAAAGTTGGAAATTTTCTTCTCTAGAAAGCTCCCACAGGCAGTGCCATCATCATAATCATCAAGCGTTTTTACATTAGATCTAGATCGTGAACGGCTGCCCTCTTACGCTAGTCTTTCTAAGATCATGGGCACATTATTTGTTGTTGTCAGTACACTGATGTGCTGATTTTCTGTCAACAACTCTTACACAGCCACTGGACTGCCTTTTGTCGGGTGTGAGGAATTAAGTGCTACGAACTTCGATCTCGATCTTGATCTTCAAACAGCTGCCGAACAACAGTCAGACTATCGTCCGAGGTATCTATCAGGATAACTCTTTTGTACTTCCGGTTCATTGTCATCACCGTGTGAAATTAGTATCGCAAATATTTATAAATTTGTCTCGTGAATTCAGTAAAAGTCAGCAGTTGATTGGCCAAAAGTAAGAAAGTTGGCGACGACCAAGAGGTCTGAATTCCGACTAAAGTCAAAAGTTTGACGTCCCTGGCTCTGCGAAAAGAAATTAAATGTACTGTATGCCTCCTATGGGCAAAATGGCTTTTGCTCAATTGTTCAGAACAGATAAAAGAGACTTCCATTGTGGAATAATGGAAGAAAGATGAATCCTTACCATTGACAGTTTTTTCTAAGTTTGGTTTGGAATCGATGGTGATCTTCCACATGTGCAGAACCGAACCACCTGTCAGAGGTTTCTCCACCACCACCAGGAAAAAGTTCTCATCAAATGTGTGCTGGCCACTCAGGTCTACAACTGCCTCTGTCGCATGCTCACTCTCCTCGCCTGTGATCAGCTGCTCCTGGTACACATGCAGCAGCTGGATGTTCTGCCAGTCCTGTAGAGAAATTAACACCAGAAGTTACATTCACCACTTTTAGATAAGATGCATGCACATGATCCATGATGCAAGATTATTTGTTCTTTTCTGTGATGACTTCAGAGATGTCATTTCACAATTTATAAAATAAAAAAAGAAAAAGTCATAACACAGTTTAGGGGAGTAGGTCCCCGTGATGACAAAAAAAAAAAAAAAATCAATTTGAACTATTTATTTTTCACAACATATTGGCATTTTAGCACACATGACAACAAAAATTTGCTAAATGGTGGAAGAATGATAAAGTTTTTTTTTTTTTTTTACGAAACAAAGTATAATACTGCAACTTGTTTAACTTTATGTCCCTACTGATGCAGAAAAATGTCATAGTTTGTCATAGTATTCTTTTCCAAGTATCAAAGAAATTATGAAATAATGGCTTGCAAAGATCAGGTGTGGAGTAAAACCAGACTTTGGTGGGCTAATCTTGATAAATTGACTTCAGTGTTTCTCAGGCATTTAGTTAATGAACACATAACACAATTGTGTTATGTTATTTTTTTACCACGGTTGTGGACAGCTGAGATAACCACCACTACAGGAGGTTGAAAAGCTTATAAAAACCATAACCAGGCATTGAAGAGCAATACAGGCAAATAAAAAAGATTCATAGTGTAATGCCACACCCACTATTATCATGCAGCATAGTAATAGAACTTTGCTACAAATAGTACACATCAGTTCATTTACTGTCCAACAGAATACAATGCTGGCAACTGATCCTGAATAAATTCATTGACTTCCAACACACAGTCAGGGAATATGGGTGCAATCGTATAGGTGCAATTATCAAGAAATTGCTCACAAATCGTTACCGCCTATAATAACAACATGGCATTTGAGTTTTTTCACATAAAAATGTCTTCCACTTGAAAAAAAAATTCTGAATTGACATTCACATTTTAAATCTGGCTGAAGCATGCACAAGACTAAATTTTCTACAAGCCTAAGTCTTTCTCAAAGTCAAGTCTCACTTGGAAAGCATCACTTATTGCATCCAGTTCCAACACACAGCCAGGACGAGTTGATGACTGGAGGGAGACAACATTGAAGAGCTCCTTTGGTGTCTTCCTTGATGCAGGGGGCAACTCATGATAGCTTGAACTCGAGCTTGTGTTTGAATCACTTGGCTTCTGAAAATGGATAAATGATCAACGAAATTTAGTTTATGAATTATGTTCCCTGCCTTAGTTTTATTAATGCCATAACATCCTGACAAAGTCTTTTTTTCCCCTTGAAATCTCAAGTTTTGCATCACAGGGATTCCACTCTGAGTACACTGACAAATATGATCTCTCACACAACTTATGTGGACATGAAAAGCTCTAAAATCTTCTTGAATGTTTTTAGCTTCCTTAAGTGGTTAAAAAAAAGTAATTCCTGGATTTAATTTAGACAATGAAAATAAGGCAATAACATATTTGCTCGTGTGAAAAATTGGAATGTGTCCATGGACAAACTGGATCATCTTATCTCACTTGGCACTGGAAGTTCCTTCAATATAGTAGATTAATGTTATTGATAAAGTACCCATATTATACTGCTTAAAGCATGAAGTAAAAGGTTTTAAATACGAATAAACAATCTGGACATTCCAGCAATTCTACTCATATTTCTACAGTTACCTAGACTTGACATCCAAGGCTAGTGTATACACAAAATTACAATAAAACTTACCACTTCAGCATAAGCTGATTTTTCCATTAGCAAACTTCTAGCATCGATGACGGTCTGGAAGAGACGCAAGCACTGGCCATCGGAGGCAACAAAGAGAGCACTGGGACTGTTACTGTACGAGCCCAGACTGGTGCTTGAAAATAAAACATGACAACATCATAAAATCTTTACTACAATGTCAGAAAAGCAGTCATTTTATGATGTGAACTGCTAGCAGTTAGCAAAACTGTTAATGTGCTAGCTCTCTATGTCTATCAGATCGACACACGCAATTACATCTTAAAATAAAAAAAAGAGAAAAAAGAAAAAACAAAAGACAACTAGAAAAAAAAAATCACAACTATGTTGAAAGCAATGTTACAAAAAGTCTATGCATAGACATGAAAGAAAAATATACAGACAAGAAAATGACATACAATGGCAAGAGGTATGAAGTACAACGAATACATGTGTTTCACAGTGCATTGTGTATCGTTCATGTCAACATGTGAGAGCAAAAGGAGGGCCTAACCCACATCATGAAAAAAATTTGTGTAATGGTGAACACATACTGGTAAATGGAAAGCCAGGACATAGGTAAAAAATAGGATAAGAATGATATATGAGTTGAAAAAAAGTATGATAAAAGATCCATCCTGAAGATAACTTCAGTAAAAATTATTTGTTTATGAAGTATATACAAGAAAAAAAAAATAAATAAATTTGTACGACTAATAAACTTTTCAATCAGTTAATGAATCAACAGGCCTAATAACCAAACATTTTCTACTTTTTGTTGGAATGCAAATAATCTGCACTCAAGCAGAAATTGAGTCTTGGTAACTTTGCGAGAAAAACAGATATGTCAGCTGACAGGAATTCTCCAATGAATGCTGCTTATTCACAGTAACTGGTACTTTTTTGTTCTGAATTGTAATGTCATTTCACTGTGAACACTTACAACACAATGTACTATACAACAGGCAGCATTCTAAAGTATAAGATTGGGTACAAAAGAACATGTTGAAAACAATTTTTTTTTGTTCTTAAAAACCACTGATGTTCTGTAAATGGTCAGATAAAATACTAGTAAAGGGTCCAATTACTTTTGCAATTATGATTAACACAGACTGCGTTAAGGAAAAAGGTTGTGAAGTTGACATATTATGCAGCTTTATGTACATAAAAGTGTTAGATGAACCTTTTTGTTTTCAACTACTACGGAGCTTTATGAAGACAAAGTGTTCAACATAACTTTTGCTATCAACTACTTTGGATTCCTAATCCATCTCTCCAGTTTGTCTGCTTTCTTTCTGTAGTGTTATTTACTTGATTCTAAGCAGACACTATACCGACCCATTGATATGGGCATGAACCACCACCATCTCATATATATCTTTATATGTCCTATATTCTATCTTGATGATACTTTCAGTGTCAGGACAGCTGTGCTAGTGACTTGATTAATGTTCTTGCTGCCAATCAATTTTATGCTAGTACAGATAATAAGGAGATCTAGGAAAATCATAAAATTCTCTTCCCCTCTCCTGAATGTGGTTCTTAAGATTTTATTGAATTCCTGATCTTCAATTTTACCTCTGAAAAGCTGTTATCTACTCCATAAAAAGATTATTTCTAATGTGTGTTTTCTATCTCAGATAAATATGAGACAACAGAAAGCTGGTATCATGAAATAGAACGCTTCCAATTTAAAGACATAAGGAAATGGCTGGGGCATGAAAATGTTAGGCTGGTAACTGCAAATTGAGTGAGAAAAGCACCAGTTTGGAAGCAGCTCTCTTAGATGGTATTCTTGCCTCTTTAGGTGTTGCTGTGATTTTTTCAAAGCACTGTAATGATGTTCACTAGTGTGAATAGGATAGAACAGAGGTGGCAGTATGAGTGGGTCAATCAGGGGAGAATTCCCAAATAATATCTCCTATCCATGTAAACCATATTGGACTTGTAAAATAAAGAGGAAATACCTTCAATGAGACAAAAGGATTGTGCTACTAACAGGAAACAGATCTGATGGTTATTCCTTAAATATCAACTCTGATATAAATGGTCATGATATATCACCCAAAAATAATGCTACTAAAACATTAAAAAATGAGGAGATGTTACTGATAATAACTGTGTTGTTACTGAAAGAAAATGGCAGTTACACCGCAGTGTTAATAATGAAAAAAAAAGAAAAAAGTTACGACCACATTAACACGAAAGCATATACAAAAAAATATATATTAAAATTTTCATCCACAAAAAGCCCTCTTAGTAATTTTTAAACAGAATTTCTGACAAGAGTTAAAATGTCAATGAAGTCACACCATAACACCTCTTGACACTAAGTAATCTACCTGGACAATGTTAATCTATCCCTAACCATCTCAACTGATGTGGAAAAAAAAAAAAAAAAAGAAAGCATGAACAACAAAAATTCTGACATACTGAAGGAAAATTATTAATAGAAAAACAACAATGAAAAAAAAAAAATCTCGTTATTACTAATTGCAAATGCTTCTAGGCAAAGCTTAAGTCCACATCACTGGAAGTTACATCTTATCTGCTCAATCTTATTTCAAATGTTACATTGTGGTGGGAATTGGAGATTGTCAGAGGCCTTTCCAATACTGGCATTTTCTTCAAGGAAAATGGCAGTTCAGGTTTCAATAAAACACAATATTTAGCATACACTGATCTAGTTCAATTATGGTCTGAGCTGTTGTAAAAGTATAATTCCTTTCATAATCTCCTGCAGTCAACTAGCCGTTGTCCATTATTTTGCATGTTTGTTCACAGCAAAAGAACATTTTTCACTTTGAGCAACAGTAATCTTGTCTGAATAAGCTTTTATAATGTCTCCCCTCATGGATCAATTAGTAAATCACATTTTTTTTAAACAATGAAACATTACATCTGTCTGCAATAATAAAACATGATGCAGATTGTAAGATACTGTAAAAACAAGCAAAAATCCAACTAATAAAAGGGAGGATTTAAAGTATAATTCTTAAAGAAAGAGAAACAAAGTTTTATACTAACTGTAATTAAGAATATATGATGTTTGGGTATTAATGTTGTGTGTCTACAAAATGTAGGGATATCAATGTTGGAGTGTCTCTTTGGGCCATAGTTTTCCCTTCTAAACACAATAAGTTTGGAGCTAGGTGTGGAGTTTTGTTGGTTCTGCGGAGTCTAGGCAACCTTAAATTTGGTCTTGCACAAGATTTTACAGGTTTATTTATTCCCAATTAGCATAAAAACTAATATACATTTACTCTGTGAATCATCATTCTGTAATGATAAAGATTTGCTCAAAGATAAAAAAAAAAAGAAACAATTGATAGATAATAAATTAATGAAACAACAGAAAGTTTCAGATATGAAACGACAAATAACGAGACTAAAAATATGTAAAAAAAAAAAAAAACACTTTAAAAAGAAGAGAATAAAGAAAGAAAGGGAAAGATAGACAGATAGAAAAATATAAAATAAGACAAAATTAATATGAATCAAATCTCATTTTCAACTTTAAGTAAGAAATACTTTAAAAAAGAAGTGACTTCAGATAAAAGAAAAAAAATACTAATAAAAGTAATAATACACTAAAATAAACATTAAGCATAAGACAGTGGACTGATTTTCTAGAGAGGATAAATTTTCTTTGGGCTAATTACAATTTCATACAGTGCCTGATACAACTACATAAAGAGAAGCAACTTTAACAAAATCTGTTGAACGAAAGTCTTAAATCAAATCTTTATCTCTAAACATTGTCATCATTTGTGAAAAGACAGTCCACAACACTGATGGATGTCTGTATATCACACTGCAACATTATGAAGCATTTTTGGGGCATTTCTATCATGCCTGCATTTTGTGGAACAGAAGGTATATGAACAGATACACAAAGTATTTTCAGGGATGTCAATCTGTCTACATAAAAAAGTAGGAAAAGTTCCTGGTATATTCTTTAGCAACACGTACAACTGAAGTACATTAATGGTAAATAATACCGAATTTGGGGCCAACATAGAAACTACAGACAGCCAAAAAGTAGGAAATCCTACTAAAGTAGGAAATTTGACATCCCTGTATTTTAAATTCAAATGATATATTTTGCTCTCATAAACCACTGTCAAATACACAAACTAAAAATAACATGGTGACTCCTGTTTCTGCCAGTGGTCCCCTATGTCTCATAGTACTTGAAGTGGAATAACTGCTTATATAAATCATAATTTAAAGTCCTGATAGATTCTAATGGCGTGTCACTCTGTCAATGGCATTATTACTGTCTTTAAGATAATGCATGCAGACAGTTTCAAGTGTCATGCTGTTAGATTCACAGAGACATTTACTTTGCGTGTTTATGCGTGTTTTCAGGCAGAATCATGACAATAGTGAAGAAACAACGTATGAAAAAAAATATCAGATTCCAATATTAAATTACTTAATAAGATTATCTAAGAAATAATTTTCCTTTGTTGAAATGGGTACCAATGTCGTATTGCTGTTGCTGACACATTTCTATGTTAAAATCAGATTTCATCCTTTATGATAATATTTCCCTTCCATTTGGCTGGTGGTAATGTATATGGCACTAAGTTGGATTTTTGTTATTATATTATTATTCTTATGAATTCTATCATGTTTACACGCTAGCTTTGTGCTATCTATTCCTAGGCTGTCCGAAAAAAAAAAAAAAAAAGAAACAAAGAAGTAAAATAATTACAAAAACAAATATTTCCAAAGTTAAGTTTCATAGATACCAAAACACTGAGGATGTAACAAAAAAGTCCAGTTTTCCTTATAATTGAATTTGACCATATAATATCATTTGCAGTTACTTAAAGCCTCAAGAATTATCATAAACGGTATTAGAAACTGTTACTCATTGAGTTTGTGAATTACTTTATGATACCATGGCAAAAAGCAATAAAAAAAATAAAAAGAAATTTTGATCAGACCAAACAAAGCGCATGTGTGAAAGGCATGGGTCTGGTAGGAAGCTATTTCTGCTTGCAGTTTTGGAAAAGCTTATGGAAAATGTCTTGTTTATTCTATCAGAAACAATGACTGAACTCATCTCTATGCCTGCTCACAAGCTCCAATCAGGTTGGTAGGGCATGACTATATATGCCATCATTTCTACCTAAGCCTATTTTACAATTTAAAGCTAGAGTAGAACTATAAATTAAGAAACAAACAGTGAAATGCATCTGTGCTAAGCCTAATAATAGTTTGCATAAAATTTCTGTTAATAAAAAAAAAAAAAAAAAGAACAGAATAGAATAGAAACTGGCAGTGCTTGCAATGTTTACCTCCAATCAAAATATCTGAAATAGTTATCAGATATACAAATAATTTTTTCTTTCTTTTTTGTTTTTTTTTGTTTTACATTTTGAGCAGTCATGGGAGGAAAAAAAAAAAAAAAGTTGGCAGGATATGACAGAAATTATGAAGAATGCTATTATAAAAATACACTGAAACACATGTTTCAGGTTATGCAACAAAACAGTAGTCTCTTCCTCAGCCAATTTATGATGACAGCAATGAAAAGTTTTCTTTCTATTTAGGAGTTTTTGTTGTGTTTTTTTTTGGTCCATAGCCGTCTGCAAGACCCCTATATGTCAATAAGACCAGACTCTGGTAAGGATGATTACTATTGCTGGTGAAAATGCTTATTATTACTTCACAGAAAAATGCCTATGATTCTAAGTTAATTGATAAATGCTATGGTAACAAGTACTTAGAATGGCTGTTCTCTCCTACTCTTGCAGCATCCTTCTTACTTACTGGTTATACAAATATGAAGATGAATATTTTATCCATAAGGAAATACTTTTTGACCAGTGATGAAAAACTGTTTTTAAACTATTCACACATCTTTACTTTATCACACCTTCACAACTTTCCATTCAAGATCTTTTGCTTTTGGGGGGGGGGGGGGGGGGGGGTTTTTGTGTTTGTTTGTGTTTTTTTTTGAAAACAAG
>JBCAUA010032966.1:0-12244 GCA_038406235.1 Peronia verruculata | reverse complement strand
ACAACAACAACAACAACAACAACAACAACAACAACAACAACAACAACAGCAACAACAACAACAACAACAACAACAACTACAACAACAACAACAACAACAATGACAACTGCCGCAGCAATAACAACAACAACAACACCAACAACAACAAGAGGCTTATCAACGAATTCTCCCCCATTTGTCATAAATCTTTTCAGCTTATTAGCTTGGAACGCGTTTTTTCAAACCTCTTGTCCCTCGACAGCTTTTTCCCTACTGGTTATGTTTTATAACTCTCTCAGCTGATCTCTTACATCGTGGATTTTGCTCTTCCAAAATGGCGCAGTCGAAATTATGGTTTATCGGAATGGACTTGCCATGACTCCCTACCCACAGAGTAACAGTGAACCCCCTGACTAGTCAATGCAGAGTGATGAGGAAAGGGGGGGGGGGGGGTTCTGATATATGGCATTTGTACACACACACACACACACACACACACACAAAATATGATTTCGGTTCTTGTGTTTTCTCTCAAAAATCATGGCTTCTGGGGATTTAAAACGGTATTAAAAAATAGATATGACCATTCCAATGTCTTTGGGCCATAGTCATTCAACAGATGTCCCGACTTAAGTTCTGTCAACTAGGATTTGGCTGTTTGCTAAATGCTGTGGTAGATCATCACTCTTTCATTATAACACTAGCAAAAGATACATAAAACAGCTGATTATGATTTGTTTTCTCTAGCAATATTTTGAGCCCCCGTTTTGGGTCACTTTTTTTTACAATCCCATTTTCAGAGATCATGTCATTGAAACGTGTCACAAAAAGAGAGTCAAATTGAATCGATTGTTGGACTCATGACAATTTGTATCCTTTCTGGGATCATTTTTGTAGAAACCATCCTGAATTACGCAGTTATTTCAAATCTGTTTAAGAAGAAGTCTCATTGCTATCGCTATCTTGAGTGGGCCATCTTCGTGAGAAGCAATAAAATTTAGTTCTGACAAGCTGGACATCTCATGCGGAGTGATAATATTTTATTTTTTATCGATTCCTCCCTGACAGTGAGTTCCTTCCCCTTGTTGTTGTTGTGGTGTGGTGTGGTTGTTGTTATTGATGTTTTTGTTATTGTTGTTGTTGTTGTTGGTGGTGGTGGTGATGGTGGTGGTGTTATTGTTGTTGCAGTTGGTGCTGTTGTTACTGATGTTGTCGTTGTCGTTGTTGTTGTTAGTGGTGGTCGTGGTGGTGATTGTGGTATTTTTGTGTTGCTGTTGATCTCATGGTTCTTGCTGGGTCAAAGGTCATCCTACCCCAAGACCGCACTGTTGACAAATCCAATATCCGGAGGTTGCTGCAGGGGTGAGCAGGAATGAGCCGACATGGCTTGCTGTCAACTCACGGTTCGACACGAACAACAAAAACACTTATTACGTTTTTCTTTTATTGTATTTTCCCCTTTCTTCTCTTGTTTTTTTTTTTTTTCAGACTTGATTATCCAAGCCGGCCAGGCGTTCGCTGAGTTCTTAAGCTCTCTGACAGTGGCGATAACCTCCCCTTGAAGCCCGTTATCTGTCACACACGTTGCATTAATCTAAAAAAAAAAAAAAAAGCAAAAAACTCCCCAGATGAGACTGAGCTTCCAGGCCTGTAATCTAAACAAATCTGGTAATATGTAGGCTATTTGTATGTAGAAGGACCCTTTAAGGAAAACGTTTGGATTTCCCGTTACAGTCAGGCTACGTATGATTTGTGAGGTCATTTTAATTAATCAGGGTCAAGTAATGCATTCTCAGTGCATCCACTCCTCAGTGTTGTGGTGATTTTGATAGCTTGACATTTTGGTGTCGTAATTCTGAAGGGCATTTTTTGCTGTTGTTGGTATTGTTGTTGTTGTTCTTGGTATTGTTGTTGTTGTTGTTTTTGTAGTTGTTGCTGGTGGTATTAATGTTGTTGTTTTTATTGTTGTTGTTGTTTTGAGTGTTGTTGTTGTTGGCATTGTTGTAGTTCTTGGTATTGTTGTTATTGTTTTTGTAGTTGCTGGTGGTATTGTTGTTGTTGTTTTTATTATTGTTGTTGTTTTGAGTGTTGCTGTTGTTGGCATTGTTGTAGTTCTTGGTATTTTTTAAAAATTGTTTTTGTTGTTGTTAGTATTGTTGTAGTTGTTGGTATTGTTGCTGTTGCTTTTATTGTCGTTGTTATTTGTTGTTGATGGTGGTATTGTTGTTGTTGTCGATATTGTTTTTGTTCTTATTGTTGTTGTTGTTGCTGTTGTTGAAAAATGGTATCTTTCACTCAATGGTTTAAATTGGATTGATGCAGTCCAAAGAGTTGGGCTTAATTTTAACGCACAGACTATTTAACACGCATTTCGCAATGCTGTCAGCAAAAATCCGGATATTTAGATCTCTTTTTTAGCACTGGCTAATTCTGCCCTGTGCAACCCGTAGCTCTGAAGCTCGCCATGAGCATGAGTTTTTGTGTGCACACCAGTGACCTGTGTGGAATGTTCTCACCGAAGTTTAATGGGTTCTCTTAAACAATTAAGACTCAGTCCCTTTGGACGACAGGGGTTCCTTTCGTGTTGACAGCTCGTGGACATTAGGACTTGGGCAGTGTTAACTAAGTGCACAATGCATAAAACTGAATCAAGACAGAATGCTTTGGTTAAGTCTCTTTATGGGTTGTTTAACAAATCAAATTATACTGGATTCAAAATCACACTTTATGCTGCTAAATGACAAGCTTGAAATTCCATGATCTCTCGATAGCTATCTTAGTTAGAGGAGGATTCAATGAAATGTTAAAAAAAGGTCACATTATGGCAACAACAACAACAACAACAACTGAACCAGTAGTAGCAACAACTGAAGAGGAAAAATGCGAAATCGTAAACCACAAATTGAAAATGAGAAACCGAAGAAGAAGTATAAATCTAGTGATGGAAAATGATTTTTCTTAATGGCAGTGGATCTACATTAAAATGTGGATATGAAAAAGCATGTCTGAACAGTTCAAATGTAAGTCAAACGATGATAGATAGCCAGCGCTCGTGTTGTGCAGACTCCTGCCTGTGGTTTCACTAAGCAATTTATTTGGGAACTTTCCCTCGCTTGACCTCGTCCATCTATCACAGGTGACAAAGCTAAGCGCTCTCACTAGACACTGAGCAAAGACAGAGAAGAAAAAGCGGTGACAATTCTGGAGATGTGGTCTTAACGAGAAAGTGTCTCGGGAAGATAGCCTAGCCAATAATTTTAATGTTAGTCTTCCTACGCCCATTACCAGAGCTCAAAAAACCGCCGAGACTCTTCTGTACTCGTTTTCAGCAATGCACTGGAAGTTTTTATCGCTGGTTTCCAGAAGGTTGAATTCATCGGAAATTGAGAGAACCATTCGTCTAGACGTTTCTACCGTCTTACTGCTCTGAGACCGGGGCTGAGCTGCAACGTCTTAGACAAAATGTAGAAAGCAAGAAATTGATGCGAAAGACGCGTTTCTATTTTATTAACTTCGTGCGAGTCTTATTGTAGCACAAAGGGCTGTATTTTTTCACGAGATCAATAAGCTAATGGGTTTAAAAAAGACAGCAGTAATATCAATCACTTACATTTCTCAGATTTAGAATCGTCTTTGTCAGATTTGGTGAAGAGAGAAAAAAACAGTGGTGGACGAAAACTATTTCCTAGCTGCTGGCCGCGATAGTAAGGAACGAAATTTAGGTAATTTGTTAACTATTTAGAATTTATTGGGGGGAGGGGGGGATATTTCTGCAATACATCAACCTGATTTCACAAATTCCAGGGAAAAAACAAAAATATACCAAGGGACGTCTACAAAAAGATTTAACGTCCCATTCATCATATTCAGAAAGCTTTGATATGAATTTGAGTAAAATGTGCCTCTTTCCCACTCTCTGTGTATGCTTGTGGGTCTATGTATTGTGTGGGTGTGTGCTTCGGAGAGAGAGAGAGAGAGAGAGAGAGAGAGAGAGATGGAGAGAGAGAGAGGGAGAGAGAGATTTAGTTGCGTAACGTAAGAAAAGTAACAGTGCAAGCGGTCCCTGAGTCAATGCTCCACAATCGATTATTCTTATGGTCAATGTATAGTCAATAAGGGTGGGTGATTTTCCATTTCATTCTCATAACCATTTTGTACCTTGAATCATGAGTCCATGGGGTAGAGTTTGAACGTGATGTTAGAGGACAGAAACCACTGCCGCCCCTCCCCTCTCACTATGGACACGATATGAACTGTCCTGGTACAATCATAATTACCTCCCTTTCCCAAATCTGAAAATTAATGGTGGACTCAAGATCTAGATGCTTCTCTAACTGTTTTAGTATTCACCAGGGGGAGAGAATCGTGTCTTGCTGAGATAGCTGAGGCCGAGACCAGACATGGGTCATTCCATCTTTATTAGGTGCCTGACACAATAATTGAACCAACGCTCCAGCCAGGGCAGCGTCTCCACAGATAATGATATAATGGGAAAGGCCGTTAGTCGGGAGGGAAATCCAAAAGCAAACAATGTCTAATTAAATACGAGGCAGCCAAAGTGTTTGGCTCTTCAGTCAACACAGAAAGTCGGGCCATCTGCGAGCTGGGAGTTTTACCTCGGTCTTAGCCGTGACGATCAGCAGCGGTAACTCACCCAAAAGTCACGCCTCACAGTATACACAAAAAATCACTTTCATTTTTTGTTTTCCTCATCCTTTTAACTACCCCCAATGACGTACCCGATCGATACTGGACTAGGACATGTCGTCGATACGTCCAGTTCGTTTCGATATTCGCTATCCTTCTGCAATGATATCAGAATTCTTCATTGTCTGGTTATCGGCCTTTTTTATTCCTGCGGCCAATAGAGCAATTGACAGCCATGGTCAAGGAGAACAACAAGGATATAAAGTTTCAAGATTGCGCAGGCTTTCATTAAGTTGTAAAAGTTGGCAGGAAGCATCTCCATCAACCCGCACTCTGAGGTCCATTGACCCCCACCTGTGTCAGGGTCATGTGGTTGGCATTGACGGAAGACCAAGGCCATCCTGTCCCTGTAACCGGAGACCCATTCTCCTCAAATGTCGTCAGAAATGGAGAAAATTGGCTATGTTTTAATGAATGAGCTTGCAAGGTTCGAGTGTTTCCAATGGGAGATCAGTGTGACCACTCCTATTACCTCCCTTTGCCAGACACGAGAGGTGTTGAGCAAGTGGTGTAAAGAGGGGAAAAAATCACTTTACTTCATGTCATTCGGAAGACTGACCATAAAAAAAAAAAAAATTAAAAAATTGATAACTTTATATGAGAAAAATATTTTACATTTTTTCGTGGAGCATGTTTCAACAAAAAGGCGCAAATGTGGTTTATTTCCTCTTTACACGGCGTGTTCAACATCTTATGTTTGTTTGTTTTTGGGGTTTAACGGCACATAAGCACGATCACGGCTTTGTTGTGCCAAAAACGCTAAGATACGTTGACATATCAAGAAGAAGAGAGGAAAGAGAGTGGGATCGACAGAAGACAGGAGCAAGGAGAGATAGAAGAGATGTCACCCCTGGAATGTCAAGGATGGTATTCCATAGGAGACATCCCACCGATGGCGGGCTTTCACCGCCTGCAGATGGGAGCAAAGGACCCTACTTATATACTCCAGGCCCCAGCGGGGTTCAACACCCTTTGTATTTGCCAAAGGGAAATAATAAGGCTGATCACAACGATCTGCCATAATTTTTTATTCACAATCTATTTGTTTCTGCATTGACTACAAGATCTGTACAATTAAATGAAATAACATCTCAGATCTTCACCAAATATCATACCATCTGTTCTGCAGAATATATGGCAGCCTTTAAGAAACATTCCTATGATTTGACGAAAAAATGTGACTGGACATGATGGCATCAGGCTCTCGTCAACTTGTGAGCACAAGAATCTGGAGTTATTGGTCTGTGAAGATGATTCTTTTCCCTTGCTGTTGGTGAAACAATTTCTGTTCTACCTCAAGCAGAAATCAAGATATTGGTGAGTAAAGACAATGGGGGGGGGGGTGACTAGTTGCTGCAGCTGAATGTAGTAAGAAAATGGCCGATAACTTTTGGTAATCCTCATTAAGTCAAGCACAAAATTACAATTTTTGGGCTTTTACTCAATCTATTTCAGCAAATCGAACTCTGGAATGCTTTTGTTGCATTGATATAAAAGGGTCTATGACGACAAAGAATTGCGTCAAAAATTTATTCACTGTTGACAAAATGATTTCTCCTATAGGCTTCAGTTTGACGAGCACCTGATTTCATCGTGTCGCGTCTCAAACTGACTCAGTCATCAGATCTCTTCTACGTCTTGAGCTCAACTTGGGCAAGATAAACAATGCAAACATCAAACTCTAAAAGAAAGAAAACTGTGCTGTGACGAGTCAAGAAATGTACGCGCTACATATAGAATCTTGCAGGTCATTAGAGTGTCGTGTCTGACTCGTATTGTGAAACTGCACTCATACGTTCTGAGAAAATTGCAAGACGGAACATAATAATATGATACCATACATAAAGTGACATAAATGAAAGAAAGGTAAGGGTTAATGAAAAACATTCAACAAACAAAAAAAGGGGGGATAAAAATAGATGAAAGTCATTGTTCCGGAATAAAAAGAATGCACGTTCTGTTGTCCAGAACGCCAAGCCAACGCAAAAACTGGCTGAGACAACGATTCATTTCTTCAAGACCTTCAAAACCTGATGTCATAGGGCCGTAGACGTTCTTATGGTCAGCTATGCACGTCACTGGCCTTGGACTAATGTACTGGTTCTTCTAAGTGGCATTAAATAACAAACAAACAAACGAAAAATATGATATTCACCCCACTTACTTCCTTCATCCCCCTTCTTCTTTAAGACCTGTCTCGTGCATTTTCTTCGAAATAATTGATTTTGTCAAGCTGGTTCTTTGTTTTTTACATTTTCTTCTATGATATAGTTAAAATTAAAAAAGAAATCCCAGTGCAACCGTCAATAAAGGAAGAGATCTGGCTGCTGAAGTTCTAGGGTTGCGTAAAGAAAAACATCAACTCTATAAAGGAAGAGATCTGGCTGCTGAAGTTCTAGGGGTCACTGGTTATTTCCAAGGCCAATATTTGAAACTGAGTGCATTATGGATGAAATAAAATTGACATCAAGGTATCGATCTAGGACATCAGGCAAAAACCGCAGGTCCACAGGTTTGTTTTTTTTTTGTATTCACCTGATGAGGAACTGTACTGACAACTGGCGATTACTTTGTGTTTGAGGACTGTGCATCTGTTGGCCTCTCTGCCTGCTGTACATTTTTTACAAATCTCCTATGGAGAAATATAAGCAGCTTCGAAAGACAAACCTAATGAACTGAATTACTAACAACTTAACGAATAAACCAGCTACTCAAACAACCAGCCAATCAACGGGACGTTCAACCAAGTAGCCAATCAACATTAACAAACCATCTAACCAACCAGTCAACCAATCAACCAGCCAATCAGTTAACCAATTAACCAACCAACCAACCAAGCAAGCACGCAAGCAAAAGCAAGCAAACAAGCAAACCAACCAACCAACCAACCAACCAACCAACCAACCAACCACCAATTAACCAACCAACCAACCAACCAACCAACCAACCAACCAACCAATCAATTAACCAACCAACCAAACAAGCAACCAACCAACCCCCCCAAAAACAACCAACCAACCAACCAGCCTATCCAAGAACTAACCAACTAACTATCCAACCAATTACCTTATAACTAAAACCACATTTTACATCCATAATTTGCTGAGGCGAAACGATACTATGGAAAAGATCAAAGGTACCAACAATTGCCTAATGCATTATCCTATAATTATCACATGAAGTGCGGTATCGATACACCAATATATCGCCACTATCCGCCATGGCCGACGGTTGATTAGAAGTCAGGTGGGGTAAAGTGGGAAGCGGATACCCGGTGAGGGGGGGGGGGGGAGGGGATAAAAAAGCCGATGAGCTCTGGGGGGTTGGACTATCCACTCAATATAAAGCCCACAGCTTAACGTCCAGCGCCGGTTCTGGTCGCTTCTTGCACGTTTCCCCGGTCCCAGGACAGCACTGCACTCGTCGGATTTGAACGATTCATGGCCCAGGATGACCTTTTTTTTTATTGTTCTTATCGCTGTTCTCCTTTCTTTTCATCGCCCATAATTTGTCGTTAGTCACACACACAAACGTCACCAATAAGTAGAGACCATTTTGATTAACCCTGGAATGATGGGGAGAGGGGTGCATCAGTAATCTCCCTCTCTCCCTCTCTCTCTCTCTCTCCACACATAAACGTACACATCCTCAGACACACAGTTACACATCTGCCTTAGATGAGATTCCGGGAAATGTTCCAAGCATTAGGCCTACTCTCGTTTTTTTCATTATTTCTTCTTTGCCACTCTCTTTCTCTCTCTCCTATACCTAACCCTCTCTTACAATAATATCTCAGTCTCTTCTTCATCTTTGGCTCTCTTTTCTCTCTCTCTCTCTCTCTCTCTTTCTCTCTCGCTCTCTCTCTCTCTGTGTGTCTCTCTTCCTCTTTCCTGAAACCCCTTTACTAACATTTTTTTTTTCACATTCTTCCAAATTTGCGGTCTCTTCTCGTTCTTTTTCTTTTTATTCTCTTTTAAAACGTTTGGCCTCCAATAGCTCCCTCCCTCCCCCCCCCCCCCCTTGCTATGGCGTTCATTTCTCCTGTTTGATCCGAAAACATGCACTTTATTGCTTTCGTTTTCCTGAACCACTTTTGAAGTTCAACATATTTCTCTCTCTCTCTTTCTCTCTCTTTTTTCTCTCTCTCCTCTCAATTTCTTGTGGTACTTCCTTTCACTTACTGTTTCTGTCTTTCTCTCTCTCTTTTTTCTCCCTCTTCCTCCTTCCCTCTCTCCCTCTTCCTCCCCCCCTCTCTCTCTCTCTCTCTCTCTCTCTCTATGTCCTGAACACTTTTCTTCTATATTTTAGTACTCACTTGCCCATGCTTTATCATCTCACTCTCTCCCTCCCTCTCTCTCTCTCTCTCTCCCTCTTTTTCTCTCTTTCTCGCCTCTTCTCTCCCTCTCCTTCTCCTCGACCTTTTCTCTATTGGCACTCGTTTTCCCATGCATGTCATCTCTCTCTTTCTTGTTTTTTCTTTCATTTTCTTTCTCCTTCACTTTCTGTTTCTCACACACTCCCTGTAAAATTCGCTCTATTTTCCCTTCTCATCCATACCATCATAAAGTTTTTCAATCGCCCATTCGCAGGCCGAAAAGGTCATCAAACTCTGGCACAGCCAACAACTTGACCTGCATTAGAATCAGTGATTAAGTTCTCCCTGGGGATAGACCCTCATGCATCTCTACAAAAGAATTAACGCAGCAACCTGCGAGCTTTGTCATTCAAATTCAGACAAGATTTTAATAGTCAATCCATGAGTGACATTTCAAACAGCCAACATGCTTATTTACCAGCTCTTTATTCCATTGCATTCTTTCTTTCATGTTTTCCATCAATGGAATGACCCAAGCAGATTTGGAATATGAAATATTTCCCACTTGGTTTATACTACATGGACAGTTGATTGCTATGACCCATTTCCAGGCGATTATAGTTCATATTCGATTAGGCAAAAACCTGGAAATCCCCGCCAGAGTGTTTGTACTCCTAGTAAAAATAGAACACTCACTGATGTTTGCCACCGCTCCACCAGGAGATTCCGAGAACTGTTGCCACCACTCCACCAGGAGATTCCAAGAACTGTTGCCACCGCTCCACCAGGAGATTCCGAGAACTGTTAATGTTTCCACCGCTCCACCAGGAGATTCCGAGAACTGTTGCCAGCGCTCCACCAGGAGATTCCGAGAACTGTTGCCACCGCTCCCGGGCATTTTTTAAATGTTTCTCTATGTCAATGATAGTGAACAGTTTGGAATGTTTCTACCCCCCTACTAAATTAGGCGAAGAATTCCAGCCGTTTGCTTGATCGGGACAAAGTTGATTTATTTTGAAGCTAAACATTAATAATGCGTAAATTGAACTGACATGGATGAGGAAATGATGTAAGATATAGGACAAAGCCACAGGGGAGAGAGGATCATTGGCAGTAGAGAGACAGACTCACCACGTCAAGAAACGCTGAGGATTGAAAGGATGAGATTTTGAAAAAGCTGATATTTTGTGGTTTCTTGGAGATAGATACAAGTGTTCAACAATGCCAAGGCGTTTAACCCTACCAGAGCACATCTCAACTGCCCTAAACTCTTCTTCCCCTCCTTCCCCAATCACACCCCCGCCAATCTTTTCGTATGTTTAATCTTCCAGGAGTGCATCCAGAGGTCATGGCGTCCTGCCTGGGTAATTTCCTCTAGTGCGTGCAGCTAATGGTCAGCGATGAAAGGGCTGCAGAAAAGGTCACGCTAAGGACAAGATTGACTTCAGAAGCTACTCAGAATGTCACACACTATACAAATTATGTCTTGGCCAAATACTTGTGGTGTTGTTATTTAAAAAAGAGCAGAGCCAAACGGGAACCACAAAGTCTGTATTGAGAAATAGGAACATCAATCCCATTTTTTTTACCTGACATTGGTATATGAAACTATTCGGAAGTAGCAAATGTAGAGAATTTTTGTCGTTAAACTTAAAGCGAGGCTTATTTTCAGTCAGCTAAGTTATTTTCTTTTACCCAGAATAAGAGGTAAATTATTACGAATATTGTAAAGAAGGGAAAAATACTTTTTTCTCTTATTTGAAACATGTGAAGCAAATGAAAAAAAAAAAAAAACATGTTAAGGTGAATATCTCAGAATTTCTCTTTACTTATGTTTCAAGGGGGTATTCCCAGATCGGTCACATGACCCAGAAAACATCGCTCACATATGGCTTTGTTTATATGGTGTGGCTATGACTACAAGCTTATCATTCTTCCAGATTTGTCTGCCATGTGCAGAGACATGTACACAGTTTTAGTCAACGTATGAGCAAAAATCCTCGGTCATGTCATTTTTCTCATTTTGTCAAAATACTTCACTGACAGGAGAAACAGTTTTTGTTTTGTTTTTTGTTTTCCTTTATGACAATACTTATGGTAGATTTATGTACCGGCCAAAGGGAGGTAATTTCAGAACGGTTCATTTGCTTGACGAAAGTTCCAGAAGTACTGCCAATGCTCACAGACTCAGTTTACACACATGATACTATTCTAACAGTACAAGTCCAACAAACAAACAAACAAACAAACAAACAAGAAAACAAAGACTACTTTATTTCACGTGTTTGTTATGTTTGCTCCAGAATTGTGTGGCTAATAAACAGTCCAATGATCACTTCATTTACTCCCAAACTTTCTCCATCTTTGAGCATGAGGAAGAATGCTATGGGACCTTATTTATACTTAAAATCGTGAGGCAAAGTATCTTTCGGGAAGTATATGCAGGGCTTTATCATCATGACCTTAATATTTTCCTTGGAATTTTACGAGTTTGATTTCCCAGTCTTTCGACGCTCTTTGTATTTCGCAATTTCACAAACAGCAAAGAAAACATCACACGGCTAATGCCAAAGACATAAAGATTTGGAGATAACACACACATAGGCAGGAAAAAAGAACGATGAGAGAAGAACCTAAAAATGTTAGGAAATTACAATGTGCTGGAGAACAAACAACTAAACTTTGCACACGATTAAAAGAAAAATCGGAAAGGTAATTAACCAAAATAGAGAACATGAATAAAGATGGAAGTGGTTTTCAAAAATGGGACAAATTGCATGTAATATTTAGTGGATATTTCCTGATTTTTAATAAGTTCTTTTTATCCAGTATGGCTGAGTATCACAAAGATGCTGAATGATATGGTAGGCTGACAGATAGGATAACGGGCAGGCATGCTGACAAATTGATTGACTGAAAGATAATAGACAGACCAGATGCACAAGCAAATGGTCTTAGTGAGACAGACAGATAGATAGATAGGTAAATAGACTGAGTACATCAGCAGAAATAGTCAGAGTGACGAACAGACGCACGGACAGAATGACAGATTGGATAAACGATCGGATTAAAGTACGAACGAACAAAGAGATGGAGAGACACAGATAAGCAGGCAGGTAAGCAGGCAAACAGACAGACAGACATGTAGACAGACAGACAGACAGACAGACAGACGGACAGACAGACAGACAGACAGACAGACAGACAGATAGATAGATAGATAGATAGATAGATAGATAGATA
>JBCAUA010032955.1:0-12245 GCA_038406235.1 Peronia verruculata | reverse complement strand
AGAGAGAGAGAGAGAGAGAGAGAGAGAGAGAGAGAGGGGGGGGGGGTGATGAACATCGACAGCTGCAGTCACAATGTTTACGAGTCATTGAAATGACAGAGAGCCTGGGCAATCGTCAAGCCCATCTATAAGTGCGAAGGCCTGTGTTAAACGCATGTAGCTTCTTTTGGACGTCAGTTTACATATGGGTAGAATAACTGCAGGCAATGATACGGCTGAAAATAAAATTAGATTATGTCCGGCGCTTTCGTGAAACGGACAGATTTATTATTTTAGCTCAGCCCTAACGCCCCCAATCTACAAAAAAAAAAAAATCTTCTGCCATGTTTCTACTTGATGTCACCGCTATACAAGGTCATACACGCGTCTGCAGACCAGATCCAGGGCACAGCTTTTATTTTGTGGGCCCTGGAACGAACGCATACTTTTCAAGAAAGCCGAGCCATATGACTGTAGTACTAAATGTCAGTTAGTTTTACTACTAAATACACGAGGCGATTTCTGCAAGCCAAGGAACTTTGTGAAAACAACCTTAATTAACGACAGCGATAGCGATACTGATAACGGACTCCTTGTAGGTCAAACTTATTTATAGTATAGCTCATAGATAAGGAGCAATAAAAATATAAACCGAAGATAAAGCTTGTAAACTGAACAAGAATGCGTCACTTCACTGATTTAAAACCGTTGCCATTGCTAACTTATGGGCTAAGGAATCTTTGATCTTGTTAGTAGGTAGAAATGCGCTCAGGATGAGATTTCAAAGAATATCGTCCACGAAATGAGACTGGTCATCAAATATTCCTATCAATTCATTGTCATAATTCAAATATGTAGTTGTTTGGGGCTATTTCTGAACAGATGCTGCTAAATAGAGTCCTCCTAATTCCAGAATACAAGCCTCTTATAATTTAAAGATACCTGTACATATCTACAGGATACCAGTTCGTACCAACGTTAGCAGGTACCTTACCGCTTTTTTTGAGTGATGTTGGTCCTAACTTAACGGTTTTCCCGAACTTCTTCAAAATTTCGCAAGCACTAATGGGGTTTGATGATGTCAGAAATCTCGTTCTGGACAGCTGCCCTCACTGGACAGAATTATCATTCCATTTATTAGCGACGGTCATGACAGAAAAGCAATTGATGTGCAACAAGTACAACTCCAGCTAAATGACAGCCATTCCCAGTCTGTAATGTTACCATTTTTTTTGTTTTTTTGTCTATTACAAAACAGCAGGGGAAAAAATGTAAGAAATGAGAAACAATATAATTGTGGTTAATTCTGCTATTTTTGTGTTGGGTTCTGCATTAGTAACTACAATTTTCTTTCTCTCTTTGAAATGCTGGCAGCACGTATTACTGTATACTACATGGTCCCCTCTCTTGAAATACATGTAGCTAAATAATGTTACATTGATACATGTACAAGTAAGACTACTGTCATGTACATGCACTGCTTTCAACAGTTTGTTCAATCAAAGACCCGCACAGTACATGTCCCTGTAATTTCTGTCAATAAAAGTCATGTGTGAAACACTTCCTTCACACTGCATACAATGAAAGTGTGAAAGCTTTTGTCACTAATGACAGATAAGACCTGTGATAAAGTTAAGGGTCACACACGTCTGAGTCTGACGTGAAAGGCCCTTGGCTCAGAGTAGGAGGCTGCTGTACTTTCTTCCCGTCTACACGTACAGGGATAATCATGCTGCGTTCAAATATTTACACTTTGCCTTTGCGTGAGCCTACTTTCATAGACAGGCAACAGCAAGGCGTCTTCTATAAATACATGTCCACTGTAACTGTAATCCAACACACGATGGAAATGGATGTAATGGATATAAAGCCCAATGCTTTTAGCACTTTAACATAATAATATTTGTCCGATCATTCTGATAATGAGCTAGGAGAGTTGACTCAGCCTCTCAGGTATGGTGGTTTATGGGTGGGGTGGAGGATGGCAGCAACCTCATGATTAACATTAACAACGATACGGGAAACGATCTCTTGGCTTTACAAGTACAGTGCGGGTCTGAGGTCCAAGTTGCGCTGATTGAACGTTAAACTATTTTTTGTTTTTATATCTGTTGTGTTTGAAAGTGTGAGCATACAACGCAAAAATAAAAAAAAAAACCCAAACAAAACAGCCTCTCAGTTACGGTGGTTTATGGGAGGGGTGGAGGATGACAGCAACCTCATGATTAAAATGATACGGAAAACGATCTCTTGGCGGGTCTGAGGTCCAAGTTGCACTGATTGAACGTTAAACTATTTTTTTTTTTTTTTTAATCTGTTGTGTTTTAATGTGTGAGTATACTACGCAAAAATAGAACGTTTTAAGATGGAATGACATGTCTATTTTCAGTACTAAGGAAGATGATTTTTTTTTTTATGTATCTAACAAACACCAGTTAAGTAATTATGAGGCAGCTATCAGTTCTAGCCAGTCTCAGAGATTGGGAGTGTGATGAAGAAGGCAGCTGAGATAAGAAAGGACATAATGGGTGTTAATATGCAGAAGTGGTTGTGTAGATTTCTTCAGGAGACAGCTAGTAGGAGGAGCAGAAATATTTAACTAAACAGGACGAGACACACACAGCACAGGATGAGGTAGGAAGAACAATGAAAAAGGCACCAAAGGGACAAGAACACTCCATACATACAATGCACGATGCAGAGCCTGATTCTCTCATACATATTATAATACAATGAAAAATCAACCACATGATTTATACTGACATAGTAAAAATTTATTTTCCGAATAAGCAATACTTCCTATTATGTGATTTAATTTAAAACAGGGGAAAAAAAAAAAAGAGTGATTATGATAAGCTTTATTAGACCCTTTCACTCAAACTTTACACAAATATTTTTGACACTTTGCCCCATGCACTGGCCAGAGTTAATGGTTCCCTTCAGGTAATATTGTGGTGGATGTGACAACCTACCACAATACTTGCCCTATACTCAACAGCTCCTACGCTGACGTTAAACTTTGTGGCTCAGTGACAAACACATCTGCTTCGCTAACAATATAAGGATGACTATTGTACCACCTTGCACCTATAATGCACACTGTTGTAGATAAAATAGTTTCTTATTTGATGCTTTGTGAGACACCTGCTGGTCACTCATACAGTGCAACATTCTGGAGATAGAACTGCTCAAGTCCCCAAGTTACATGCTTGTGAGGGGAACAGACAGACTCCAACATGATACTTTCGCATTTACTCCTTCAACTTCCATCATTTTAGGTTCAAGAGAGCATTGTTCTCCACATTTCAAAAAGCACATATGTATATCATCATGACTTACAACCTTTAAAAACAACAACAAAAGAAAAAAAAAAAAAAAACCAATAAATCGAGACAAAATATTATACATATACTATAATGATGAACAATAGAAACACTGAATCACAGGGTTAAATATAAAATATCTAGTTATTTCTTTATCCTTGACACTCATTCCAGCTACAGAAAAAAGGTCAAAGAAAACTGTTAATTTTCAATGAAAGAAAGTGCCTTTAGAGCTACTGTTGAACACAATAAAGATGTAGATATAAGACGGTGAATGAAGCGGACTCCTGTCGATGACATCAAGCTACGTGTACTTTAATGATGCAAAACTGATCAAATTTGGTAAAAAATGATGAGTAATTGTGGTCCATCAAGGTGAGCTAGTTCATGACATGATCCATTTGCTTCCACTGTCTCACACCTTGGGTAAGAAGAATACCTATAACTTTTCCTCGTGTTCATAAGTTAAGAGTGCCATGATATTACAATAGCGGTGCATAGAAAAATGATTAAAAACTGAAATTTTTATACATATTGTAATGATGAATTGAAATGAAATCCATATATGTGACAATGGGTGGTGGTGATCAAACTAGTCTTGCACATGACCAGTATAAACTATCATCAACATGACAGGACAAACAATATCAATATCTAGAGCACAAAAAGCAGTTAACACACAATACAGATCTCTCATGCCACAAACCTACTACCAAGTCACCTTGTACAAAGTAACAAGGTTGGAAAAAGGTGAAGATAGGAAAATACAATATCTAGGGTGTACCGATCACTTCATCCGATTTCTGGACAGCACACTGATGGAAAGGAACATGTTAGACCACCACAATGAATGAAACAAAAATTGAAGGAAAAAAACTGAGTCAGATCTATCAATTTTTTTTAGTAATGATGATCATGGTCTAAGACGAAATCTGCAAATATTACCAGACAAAAATACTCAATATTTAACGGGGCCGAATACTCTGTTCAGCATTGTGAATAGTAGGGAAAGAGGAAAAAATCCTAGAGGAAAAATGAGTCCTCTCACACTGGAAAAGATGACCCCAGTATGATCAGACAGGGGAAGAATCATGGCAACTCTCACTATAAGGTCTGTAAGAGTGGCTGCTGTGTTGATTATTTTTCCGTGTTTCTTGACAAAAAAGACGACACCCACATAATACCTGCTAGTGAAGTATGGAGCTGATGAAACAACACAAATGTTTTGGGGAATGTTGTTATCACATGAAGGTTAATAACTGACAGTTGTACAGCCAGCACCCAAGATTCAGTCAAACACACTGATATACACATACAACCTTTCTGTCATTTACTTCTCAATCTTCTTTCATTTGAGTAGCAATAACATTTTGTAAAGAAAAAAAAATCAACATGTAACATATTAATGGTGGTTGCAAACCAAATATATGCAATCTCAAAAACATTCGAGGCCATGGCAACAAATACTACTGTTCTACAACAGACAATATGTGCATGCCTCTGAAAAATGTATGGACATGTAATAATACCACTGCTTTCTAGATACGTCTTTCAACCTCCTAGTGGAGGCTATACCGACAGTAACTAACAGTGCCATTACACATCATCAACACAGAGTCCAAAAGTTTCATAGAATTTTTCAGAAGAAAATAATATTACATTTCACATCTACCAATTTTTTTTTTATTTAGCATAAAAATTTTGAACGCATACTCTTATATTTATCAATCTAGATGGAAAAACCATGGCTAATGGTAAGTAGTCTGGGATGTCCCTGAAAGATTGCTGGAATGCCCATGGAATAGATGGTCAGAACCAGACATACAGTTTCTTTCAAAACACAGTGGAACTGACCCAACTGTATTCCCAACTTCTGATCTCTTGAGAAGATTTCTCACCTTTATACAATCATCCTTTAGTAAATCTGAATGCTTGTATGCTCCTTAATGCTCACAGAAATGCATCAATTCTCCACTCATTCCTTCTGCATCTTCACAACCCAAACAAAGTACAAAGTAACAGTCTGGTATGCCAAATTGTAGACCTCATATCCTGACCGTCTAAGTATGACAAGAACAGACACCTAACACATAATGTTGTACGGAGGACAGCACTCTTAACAATGACAAACGTCCTTTTCCTGAAACATCTACACACACAAAATAACTACATGAGTAACAACTAAGGACACTCCGTGCCTGCTATGCTCAAGGCTCAACTAATAGTTCAAAATGCACACTGCCCTCTTTCTCTGTCCTGTCCACAGCAATGTTTTTGGCCAGGGCTTTGCACTCCACCATGAGACCCAAGTGGTGGGTCACGTTGTTGAACTTGACAAAAACCAGGGGAGGTCTGTAATCCTTCTGCTTCTTGTAGGGGTAGAAAGCCAGTGGAAAGCCTTGCATAGGGAAGTATTCAATCATGGAGCCACCCAAATTGTCAACATCAGCAGGATTCTGAATAACAACAAAATCACCACATTGTCATGTCAACCGACTCATAACTTTGTCGTGGGTTATCTTCGAGTATGCAAGTGAGAGATAGAAAGCAAAGACTAGGCAAACAAACATGCCACATCCATGAGCTATATACTTTCACAGGCTGGCTGCACACTTTTCAGATGGTGGTTTACTTCTGAGAATGTTCACTTTCTACTTGTGTAACCGGCAGAAATATATATATATATATTTTTTTTACAATCCTGCAACTTGGCTGATTGTCAAATTAAAGTCGAGCCAACTCAAACTGAACTCTGTATAATCCGAATTCCTGATAATTAAAATAAAAAATGAAACAATACATTTTTTTCCTTCTTTGTGCCAAATAAATGCCTCTCGCATAATTCGAAGCCATCAACCTGAGTTTCTTTAAATCGAACCTGTCAGCGCCACCAGAAAGGTAAAAATCAGCTTTTATTCTCTCCACATGGTTCCCACTCAACACGAAAAAAAAAAATAAAAAAAGGAAACAATCAACTTAACATAAGTGTACTGTGAATGTGCTTAAAGCCGTGGCATTAACTATTATGTCGGCCCATATGTGTGTGTGTGTGTGGTGGTGGTGGTGGTTGGGGGGTAACAATGAGCAATCAATCAATAATCAAGCATCCTTGCAGAGCCTTTGACTCTTAAAGAACAGGCAGACATGGTCAAACACGTGCATGTACGATACTATTACAATATTTCATGTGTAGGTAAACCTGTTACGCATTGCGCCTGTGTTACAATCACTGTCTCATCAGTTCTATCACAATGATGATATAGGTCTAGTCAGTTTCTACATCGTGCTCGTTCTTTCGCCTGCTGTTGACTAGCTTTGCTTTCATTATAGACTAGATCTATTGATGGCTTCCACTAACCCATTGAAGAGAAAGAACATGGCTCTTTCTATTAAGTCGAAAATGAAAAGCTGCAAGAAACAGAGGTGTGATATCCAAAAAGGCCATAGCTGAAAAGTATGTTATAAATGTATTTTATGGTATAAAAAAGTATTCCCCCAAATACAATGTCCATGATATAAAAAAATCAAGAACATGTTGAAAAGCCCAAGCCAAGCCAAGCCCCCCCCCCCCCAACAATAAAATTGGCTTTCTATATTCAAATGATTTTGATTCCTAAAAACATTAAGACGATTGTGTTTTTGAAACAATTATTTTATCTTTTATGTCAGATTTCATAATGCTCAACTTTAAAATCATCAGCCGATTTCTTACCTCGCCATGACAATCAATCCAAATCCTGTCATTCGTATATTTATCTCTAATGGATTCATGAATGATATCTGGCTTATCTTTAGCCTCCTCTTCAGTCCAAACCTCAGGTGTCCACCCATAAATCTGAAATTAACAGCAGGTTGGAATATTAATTACTGCACAATGAGTCAGTTTAATTCATTCATTTCCAGCTCTTAAAATCAGCCAACACATTAATTATACAAAAAATACCATGGTATTTTACAGCAACTAAGAAAATCTACTCCTTCAAAACTAATTTTTCGAGCATCTGCCCTTTTCCAGACAGAAATAAAACCATACAGTTCTCGTGCATCATTCAAGCTGATGGGCTTTCTTGATGAACAATCCTAATGTATTCAAACATCAGTCATTAATATTGGTACCAACCTTGTTCAATTTGAGCAGCACACATGGTTTTCCTTCCTTCATGCCAAAGGCATTATCTTTATTGCACTTTTCCGTCAGAGCTGTGTAGTTAAACTCACATGCAATGTCACCCTTTGGACGGGGCTCAGTTATTGAGGAACAGTCAGTGACATCAAGTGATGATGAGTCTTTGTAATCTAGGGACATAATAAAAAAATATTTTAATTTAAATGAAAAACTATATGTATGAAAGTTAGAGGTGAGAAGTTGTTTTCTTGCTCTGATAGAGGATAAAATCAAAACTACTAAAAATCAACTTAACATCATCTTATCAGTTGCACAATAACAAGGCAGGAATGTCAAAACTATTTTCACAAAAAAGTAAAAAAATTCTCTCTGGCCCCCCACTCACCTAGACTACGCTGCCTGGTTACGTATGAGTACGACACTTAAAAAAAATACAATGTACTGAGTTTTCATGCTATTTTTCCTTATTTTGAGAGGTTTGCAAGTTTTACAAGACCCAGGGATGGGATTACTGTCATCGTGCGAAATTTGTATCGCAAATCATCAACCGCGATTGTCACGTGGATTCAGTAAAAGTCGGCAGTTGACTGGGCAAAAGTAGAACAGTCGGCAACGACCAGTAAGTCGGAAAGGTTAGTCTTTTTTCTTATAGGGATTGTTACCTTTTTATCTCTTTGTCTTACAACTGACAATATAAAAGTATTTCTAATTCTATGGTGCAGTTGTAAAAAAAAAAAAAAAAGCAAACCACATATAGATCTATTTTATAAATCACACAATACTATCAGCAAATGCTAAGAAATCCCTGGTTTCATTTTAGAAGTTTTCTAACTTCTTCAAGGCTAAAATATTTTGAAAAATCAGGCACTCATTTATTTTTTTATACCAATTAAGTGCACATCAAATTACCTACGACCCTATCTTTGTGACTGGACAGCACACAAACTTACCATTAAGAACCTTCTCGATACTCGCAACATAGTCTTTATTGTCTTTTTCTGGTTTCCTGGCATAGATCAAGGTTGTATCTATGTCTGGCATTGGTTGATAGCCCATACCTGTAAAATTAAACATGATTATGCTATAACATCAAACATTGGAGTGACATGTTATGGCCAAGTGAATTTAATAATTCCAACATAAAACCTTACTTGTATTTAAACATGTTCAGGTTATGAATGCATTTTAAAAAAATTACTGTGCTTAAAATTTCCATATTACAGCACTTAAAAGACTCACCTGGGTTTCCTTTCAACAGGCTACTATCTCCTTGCAGTTTGGGATTGTCTGCATCTATTGTTTGATAGAAGACAGCAATGGTGGCAGCAAAGAATCCTGCCAGGCATGCATAATAAACTAAGTAGAAGGCACCGATTTCCGCTGGAAATAAATTAAAAAAAAAAAAAAACCAAGATCAATGTCAAATGTATTTGATCAGATTTTATGCTCTAAGATATTTTTAATAGGTTACCTTTGGTGATGTTACGAATTTCAAAAGTGAGTTCGTGTTGCAAAATTTATGATTCTACACAAATGCTGCATTTCAAATGATATTAAGCTAAACACTGTAATGATAATAGTAATTTATGGTAGGCTACAGAGGTACTGAACTAAATGACAAAAGAATAGTTACAATATACTATCCTATGCCTTGAATCATTGGGCCAACTCAGGCCCAGAGAGCAGTTACCACTTTTGGATCTAGATTTATCTACAGACTCTGCGTCTTGATATCTAATATCTGAGATTTCTAACAGGAGCGGATTTCTATTTTTTGAGAACATTGGATTTCGAGTTGGCTTGGGCAAATATTTTTTAAATATAAACTAAATCTCAGTCTAGTTAGAGCTATTTTAACAGACAATAGGAACAGGAGTAGATCTAGATCTAATTCTAGATCATAGTAGACTAGATCTACATCTAGATCTATCTAAATACAATAAGGAAGTATTGTGAGTGTAACTGATAGTCTGGATCTAGATTTCGATCTATTAGTGTTGCCACTGACAGTTGTCGGTATGAGGCTCAGTTAGAGGTGAAACCTGACTTTGACAGCCTTCAGGGATGTGAGTGGGTACGCTCATCAGCAATGAATGACCCTAACTCTACACAGAAGTACGGAGTGAACATCTAAATCTGGATCTAGATCTAGAGTCTCTTGATCTAGATCTAGACTAGATCTAGTATAGATCTACACTCGACATAGATCTAGACTCTAGATCTAGATCTAGCTCTGGATTAGAACTAGACTAGATCTAGATCTAGATCTAGATCTTGATCTCGGTGCCGGTTACACAGGAGATAGAGAATGATAGGCCTAGTCCTAACCTAAGTCTAGATCTCAAGCCTATATTAAGAGTCAGGAACACAAAATAAACAATTGATAGAAAGCTGATATTTACCCCAACTTCTGCCTTTCCTTCCCAGGAATTCCTTGGTTTCACCATTCCATAAAAATTTCAGAAAAGAGTCGATTCGCTGCTTAAATGTTGGTTTCTCCATCGTTGTGACTGCCGATTCTGCAAGGAGACTCTAACCTTGTGGAGTTCCCGGATGTCAGGAATATGAGGTTAGGGGGAGAAAACTGTTTCTCTCTTTTTTTTTCCCGTCATCTGTCACGTGACTGAATTGCGAAATTTCCACTCATCAAATTTAGTTTCGAAATCACTGGCACGACGAGGAGCGTGGTCAACACCGTCAATGCATTAAGTAACAACAAATCGGAAAATAATCCCGACAAGTATAGGATTAATTCACAAACAACGGCTATGCTCTAAACAGATTTCTGAACTGATTTGCACTTTACCAACAACCTAAACTATCCATAGTCCTCCCATAAACTCTAACAAAAATAGATCAATTGACATGATTGTGTTTCTCAACACCCTTCCTTTTCAACGCAAATGAAAGTTAGAACATAAATTAAGGCTATTGTGTTAAACTTAGATACCACATTGCGATGATGTAATCCATAACTATTAAAATTGATACATGTAATACTGTTTCTGAAAGAACGAAATACATTATATTACCTACTATAGCATGTTTGGATTCAATATGCAAATGAGTGAATATCACTACATGTAATTTCCAGACCAAGAGTTGGCACAATGTTTAACATTTGATGTTCTCTAAAAGCTATAGGAATTCAAAGCTCTCATTTTCATTTAAAACAAGACGTCTATGCTAAAACCACAAATGTTATTAACAAGTTCTAAGCTATATTACACTATAATAATTTTGCAAACAATGCATTAAACAGCAACGCTCAGTTCCATGAACATTTCATCATATTATGTTATATCCACAGCTGCTCATCTTCATTGTTACTCCTACAAGCAACTGGTTTTAAAGAAAACAATTTGAACAACAACATAAAACAACAACCATATTAAGAGAGAAAGAGAGAGAGAGAGAGCGAGAGAGAGAAAGAGAAGAAAAATACACAGACCTAGTTTTCTAACTCCAGCTTATTGTCTTAGTCTAGTCCTGTGTAATAACAGCTGCCGTTTTTTGTTTGTTTGTTGTTGTTTGTTTGTTGTTTTAGATAAAATAAAACAAAAGTCACTGAAACACAAACGGAAATCAGTAGATGACAAAACAGGACCAGAAAAGTCCTTCCGAAGTCTAGAATTGCATTGTTGTTGAAAACAAACTAGGAGATGGGGATGGAGATTTAAAAAAAAAAAAAAGGCTCACTGAACGTGATACTATTTTAAGAGCTGGGGAGGGGGGGGCAGTGGGTCTGTGGTTTGGTATCTGCTCATGAAGAAAATAGGCCGGAATCGACTCGCGGTGCTGGATTGGGGGATGGAAGGACACGAAGATCGAAACTTGTTTTCTGTCAGTGACTCAACGGTCCCTTGACTTCCTCTGAATGGGGAAGCCCGATGTCTAGCCCTCTCAGACAAGGGCGAATACATTTCAGAGGTCCCATATGCACATTGCGCACGTAACCCTTGGCAGATCAAAATCGATGAAGAAGTAGGCTGCGTGCCGCTGTCTGAGCAAAATTTCAAAATTCCAAATTAATTTCCACCCACAAAAATTCTCACGAAAATCAAGCAGCCACTTTAAGCCGAGATAATCCTACTTTCTTAGGATTAAAAGGCTTATAAAAAAACAACAACAAAAACAAACACACACACACAAAATAACAACAAACAAAACAACAACACCAGAAACATCAACAACAAACAACAACAACAACAGATCAGAATTATGAATTTCACTTCATCAATCTAGATTTCTAAAACACCTAAATCGATTAGTTTTTCATAAAAATTTATGGTCTCTCAACGATTTGAAAAGAATACCAAGTTCCAATTATAGATGTGAAAACTGATCATACATAGATCTAGGCCTAGATCTATTGAAGAGGACGAATTTGGCTGACGATAGGTGGGAGTTCGTCGGCACTCTATCGTGCAAGTTTAGATTTAGTTGGTGTTTAGGCAAACCGTCATTCTTCAAGTTGGTCATTTCCGTTTGGTCTGCAAAGTGGGAAACGACCGCTCAAAACATTTTTTTTGTTGTTCAAATTGTAATACAAATGTAAAATTGTCTAAACTTGTATCTGTATGCGGTAAGGAACTTGATACTTAAGATCTAGATCTTGGTCTTAAGGCTATTAGGCCTATTAGTACAATGAATTCTGCATAGGCTTACGGTACCAAATAAAAAAAAAATATATATTTGTGTCCCCCGCAGGATTATCTATACAAAGTGGCTATTTTCCGTCGTCGCCCTGACAGAACAGCACTACGGTCCCTAGAGAATAGATGTTAGCGTTAGGATGGACTTGTGCTGGTCGAGGG
>JBCAUA010032944.1:0-12246 GCA_038406235.1 Peronia verruculata | reverse complement strand
CACACACACACACACACACACACACACACACACACACACACACACACACACACACACACACACACACACACTTATACGCAAACCATAGATTTATGCTCCTCTCACATTAAAGGATAAAAATAAAATAAAACAAGAGAGAGACCATTAATTTGCTTCAACTTAACGCTGTCTTCCACAACATCCGCAGAAATAGTTCTCAGTTTCTGTCAGGCACTCATTCTCTTCCAGACAAATTGCCATAGACATAAACTTACTATAAATAGATCCTGGACGCCGAGCAACTCCCGGCTCCAATTGAACACAGCGTCCGTCATTTTCAGATGTGACCCGATTGGCTTCGGAGAAGCGTGCATAAAATAAATAAATATTTTTTTAATGAAAAAAAAAAAATAAAAAATAAAAAAAAAAAAAAATACTAAAAACAGGGGGTGGGAAAGGAAATTAGGACTACAACTCTTGACTTAAGAAATTTTAAAACCTTTTGAACCTAGATCCAGACGCATCCAAATAAACAGTGGTGAGTAGTGTTAATGATTAAATTGCAGAGGGAAAAAAAGAATAAATATAAATGGTAGCAGTTGATATGACAATAGGACTATAACAAGGGCCAGTGAATTGTAACACACATTGGGCGTGGTGTTAATCAGTAGATCATTCGACAAGAAAGGAAGGCAAAATCGTGAGAAGGAAGAGAAGGAAACAAGGATGTGATTTGAAACAAGAGATGCAGGGACTTACTGAGGGCAGCCTACTCTATTGACCGTAGCCAATCCAGTTTTTCTGCACTGTAATATAACAAAGTCTAGTGCTGGGACATTAAAAGGGCTTACATTAGATCTCTAAAAAAAAAAATGGCGGACGCCTTGTTCAGTTCGGTCCATCGCGTTTGTTGGCATGCAAATTGTCTATCTTATTTATAGTAGGCCTATGCAAAATAACACATAACTCCCGGCCTGAGGGAATATGGAAAGCGAGCAAGCAATCGAGAGGCGATTTGCCCCATGGCAAATTCAAAGTCTTCTGGCAAAACAGTTGTCCCCCCCCCCTAAAAAAACAACATGTTTTAAGAAAATCGAAATGTTTCTGTGAATTCTCTTTCAGCACATAATGAACAAACTGTAGTGTTAACAAAGCGACATGATATGACATGTAGTCTTTTAAAAACTTTTATCTCCGCACAGCCGCTTTGTATGTCGATTTTACGTACTATACTCCCACTAGCGATTGTCTATGTATCAATTACAGAGATTTTAATTCTAGGACTACATACTATTATGTCAAATGAGTATGTATTACACAGAACTTTTCTGATATGACCTTTCAGGGACAAGGAACAAACTAAGATAAATACCTCTGTTTGGCCGATAAAAAAAAAAAAAAACATAAAACATACACACATACACATAGACATGCACACAAAAACAGTAGCATAGAACTGCATAGAATTAATATTGTCAAAAGTTGTATTTGAATGGATGCAGAAATCATGAAATTGCAATTATCAAAAAGGCGTTTTTTCAAAGTACTTAACAAATAGTGGTGTTGCCCACAGCTATTTATAAACTTTGCTCTTTTATCTTCTTAAGTTTCTCTTGGATTTTCTTACTGCGTTAAACATTTATTTATCTTTGACTATTTTTGGCGTATTGTAAGAGTTTGAACTAAACTACAGATACTGTATAAGAAGAGACGAGCGATCGATATAAATTCTACACTGATGGTGGCTAGGAGTTGGTGTGGGGGCTTTGCTATTGAACAAATCAAACAAAAAAGCATGAGTTTTGTGTGCTATATTATTATTTTTTTTTCATCTGTTCTTCGTTTTCTTTGATATATTTCGTTATCGATCACAGATCAATTCTATAATTAAATTTTGTGTATTCCAGCACCATTGAGATGGAAGGGATGGAGAGGAGCCGAGGGACGATAAGGATTTTGAGGAAGGGGGGGGGGGAAGAATGATGGATGTCATTTATTGCAGGGCCCCATAGCATAAATCTTTACTCCGAGGGAAAAAAGTCTTGTTTGTCAGTACTCAAAAACTGTCTTAAGTTCTTGTGCTATAGGTTTATAATACATCCTCTGTACTCCCTTCTCTCTTAAATTCCTGCTTCTTTCCTCCTGTCTTTTTTCCTTCCGCCCATCCTTCCTTCCTGCCTACCTTTCCTCCCTTTCTTATTTCCTTTCCTCCTTCTTTCCTTCCTTTCTTTTTACTCGGTATCTTCTTTTCTGCTTCTTTTCCTCATTCCCTCCTTATTTTTCTCATTTTAGCTTAATATACCCATTTGTCTCTATCTCTCCGTCCTTTCAGTCTGCCTTACATTACTTTCCCCATTTATAACAACCCATATAACACGGAAGTCTGAGTAGTGTTTTCAAGTCTTTAACGCGAGCGGGCTGTCAGTCATGTCTACAAACTTAAGTATGCGTTTGAATTCTATTACAGGATTATGTGTGTGAGCTTGTCTGGAGTCTTTCTGTATACCATGTTATAAATATGTACGTATGTTTTTGCCCCTGTTTGTTTTCACAAAGATTTCATGTGTGGCTGCTAAACATTTTGGTTCTGTAAAGCGCTTCGAGCCCTACGGGAGTGAGGCGCTATATAAATGCCCTTTATTTTTATTTATTATTTATGTAACTTTATCTTCATATTTATATGGCATTGTCAGCCACCGATAGAGGCTTCAAATATACCCCTTCATCTAACCTTACTCTAAGATACAACACACCGTACTCTGTCTCTAATATGCCTACTTCGCCTATTTGCGCAATGCGTTGATCATGTGAAATAATTTAATCAGAAGCACTTCAGCTTAATTACCCCAGTGACTTAGCATAAAATAAAATGAAAAGGGAGAGTGATAACATTCAGTACTTCATCACTCTGTTACTGCACACCGAGTCATCAGCTGATTAAGTGATCAATCCGTTAATTTATCAGAGCATGCAAATAAGCCTTCAAACGCCTCACATGAAAGCAGCCGCATAGCCTTAACAAAGGGTACATGTTATTACTACTATCGCCAACATACAGGGCTTTTATTTTTTTTTTTTTTTTAATTATAGTTATTCTTTCTTTCTTTCTTTCTTTCTTTCTTTCTTTCTTTCTTTCTTTCTTTCTTCATTATATATAATTTGTTTCTTCATTCATTTATTTATTATCCAGTTCTTTCTATAATATTATATTATTTATTCGGTCATTTATTTTTAAAAGTATCATAGTGAAAATTAAAGAGCCACTGCGCCAAGTTGAGAAACAAGACAATAATATAATAAGTGGTGTTTTTCTTTTTGTGTGGCAACTTTCTCGATTTTTTTTTTATTTATTTGTTTTTTATTCTTTATTTATTTATTGTGTGTGTGTGTGTGTGTTTTGTGTGCGTGTGTGTATTTTTGTTTGTTTGTTTGTTTTTTCTTTTTATCGGTGGGCCAATTTATCGTTTTCATTTTCAGAAACACACAGTAATTGAATAAATAAGTAAATAAATAAATAAATAAAAACACAAAACACAGTTCTTTGAGATCAGGAGAAATAACTTTTTATTTTTGTTCCAATGAGAAAAAATAGTATACAGATACCTATATTTGTATGACATAGCATGACCAGCAAGTCGTGCACTGACAATATATCTATATCACTTAGGTAATAGCAGCTGCTCATAGCTCGGGACGCAGTGAGACCCTGAAATCAACGATTGATTAATGAAGAAAGCCGACTGTCTGATACACCCACACAGGGTAGTGTCGTTGTCAAAGCCGTATCAGATAGGCTGTAGTTTCTGACAGTTATATTAATCATCAAAGTTTCTCTTCTTTTCTCTGTTGTCTGCATCTGTGACGCTGCCAAAGCCGAAGACTTCTCGTGAATTGTACACTCTTTCATTGCACACACAAAAACAGTCATTGACTGAGATTTTCTTAAGGCTTACTTATTATCTCTCCCTCACTAGTACAATTTGTATTTAAAATTATCACTCTTTTAAGAATCAGTTGTTTCTCGTTCACGAAATGTAACTTGCACGATCCTAAAGTACCTGGTGACGACAGTGTTATTTGTTCTTATGCATTGAATAAATAAATATTTAATTTACAATCTCTTTCACGTGCAAATCTTGGTTACTTTAATTAAGAAGAACACGTAAGTGTATTGCTGTATTCCTGTCATGAATGAATGAGCTTAACTCGATGAGTCCTGTCCACTGGTACGCAGCTGGTATATGAAATTCATGTCGCGCTAATAATCGGTACAATAGTGAGCAAACCACAATATACTTTTTTGGACTCTCTATCGATCGATTGCTTGGTGAGGGAATATTGTTAGTCGTCAGCACCTCGAGCGTTTGCAATTGTTCTCTACATGGCTTTTGTTTAATGTATATTATTTCATTTTACATTGTACTACCTGATTATCAAATAAAGTTCATATATAATGATAGAGTAAGCCTTGCATTTATTGGGGAATCAGACCGTCCAAATACATTTACTTCAAAAATAGTAAACTGCAGGCTTCAGTCGCTCAGAGGCTTGGACAAGCGAGCCCTCATAGGCTTATTTCCTCAGGACTCAAAGAACTAACACTCAAAATGACTTCCTGTATAAGACTATTTGGAGAAACTGCGTATGAGCAAACAGCGTGAAATTAGTCCAGTGCTCCGTACGATTTTAACTCTCAATGACCGTTTGTACTCGTGAATGCTGCGTATTTACCTCCTTCCACATAGTATGGTAGGTATCTCTTATTTACGACACCCAAGTCTTGGTAGGTCGTAAACTGGTTGTAGAACCCTGTCAAGATGGCCACAGGTAAGCTTCAGCAAAGTTATAGGACTGGCAGGCTCCACATTTTAGATTCTTTCGTTCTTCTTCTGGCTTCTAAGCTTCATTGATCTGAGGACGCATCATTTCTGCGATTTTTCTATTTCGAGGATGCGGTGTGGCGGATGTTGGGTCATAAATTGAAAGGTAGCATCTTAATTGCAGTGGGAAGGGATATGTTGAGAGCTTTCACAGATAGGATAGCTTGACTACGTTTCATTCCGATTGATAGTATGGTAATATTCTTACGCAACACTTCTTGCTGATATGTTGATGCTCTTGACCTCGGACACTAAATATGTGTGTGTGTGGAAGGGGGAGGGGGAAAGGGGTAGGTGATGGAGGGGGGAATAGGAAAACTCTAAATTTAGTCCAGTAAGAAAGCTCTGATCTGAAACAGTTAGGGAATAGGATTAATCCTCAATGCAAAACTAAGGAGTTTGTGAACTAAAGGCCACTATGAACTTTACGTCGAAGAATAATGAACAGCATAGCCACACTTTCAGTCCAAATGCTCTTAATCTGACACAATTCATAAACATCATTCCTCAAAGTAATGTGAAACCAGAGACAGCTTTGTGCAATGAACAACATTTGTTAACAGCATATGGTTTAAATGAAAATAAAGTTTATCCATAGCTCCTATGAAAAAAACTGACTATCCAAACACTGGAGGGAGATTGAACGATGAGCTTACACAATCTGTTCTTGTTCATTCCACATTAGCGTGCGTTATATCATATTGTTTGAAGAGAAAATGTCAATTCCAAATAGAGGAGTCAATACGATGACTTCCACCCCAGCCCCTCAAAAGAATGGTAAAATATTGTTCACATGAAAGGCTATATCTAACACAAAATAATACGCGGAAAGTGAATTCATGACCACCGCGGTGAACCATACTTAGCTGCGGCCTCGGTAACTCTTCTGTCCCATACAACGGTGTCCCATAGGACTGCACCATAGTTTGAAACGAGAGATGCCGTTTGCCGAGGTGACGAAAGAGCGTCTCTTCCGCTGGAACTTAGGTTAGGGGGAACACCCGACTTTCTCGTCTCAGTGTGAACTTCCAACTTTTCTGGGATCATGGCATGCATCTTTCCGTCGTGTACAGTTTGAATCAGCGACAAGCCAGCCCGAATTGCTTACAGCCTTGTGGATCTTCTTTTCTTGTCACCGCTTTGTACCGTCAACGATTTAGATCCCCGTGTATATTTGAATGAATTCTAAAGCCAAACATCTTCGTTATCGTATTCTGTGTGACGGAGCAAGAGGTTCAACCAATCTTTATCAGTTTGGAAAGGTTTGATTAGAATATGCCGAAGCACATTATGTTTGTTCGAAAGTGTGAAAAATGTAACGTTAGTATAACCATCATTATTTCATTCCTCTTTTATCCTCTTTTCCAAAGCAATATTACAGTGAAAAAGACTTCTGGCCTAGCTGGAAAACCAGAGCATTGAGCACAGATTATGTAGCCATAATTCTCGATTTTCTGTTCTCTTCACTTGATATTACTAGTGTTCTTCTTTGTCTTTTATTCCTCTGACATTCGAAGACAAAACTTTAAACCTCCTGTAAATTCTCGACTGGCCTTGTATTGATTATCGTATTGTCGATTGTGTCAAGTTAATCCTCTAACCAGCTTGTATAAGAAGCCTTTATTTAGTTACCCATCTATCTATTTACCTATTTACTTATTTGTCTCTTTGTTATTTATTTATAAATTCATATATTTTACTTATCATTCATTCATTCATTTAAACATGTATTTATATACCACATGACTTGTATATATATTTCTATACTTGTTCATTTTCCTATTTCTTCCACTTTTATTTATTCATTTATCCCTTGATTTATTTATTTTATATCACTGATTTAGTCACTTATTTAGATATTTATCGTGCTGATATGCCGTTAAACCCCAAACTCAACTCAACTCAACTCATCTATTAAATTTCATTATTTATTTATCAATTTCTTGTTATTTAGCTGCGTGTTTTATTATTAATCAAGGATTTATCCACTTATTCATTTCTTTACTTGTTTGTGGACTTCTGGCAAGTATGTCTGGTTCATCGACATATTAGGTGGGCCTTCATTTTCGTGATGAAATTCAGGTTTGAGTTTGCCAGCTGTTATCTCGGTTGGTCAAGCGTCTTTGCATGGTAAGCAATGTAAACAATAGTTCATTCTGAATCGACAACATCATTACTGTTTCACTGTTTTCCTTTTGAATTGAAATATTTATTGTAGAATTTGTCGTTTGTGTATTTGTTTTGACATCTGTTGTATATATAAACCGAGGATCTAACTCCAATGTGAAAAGTGGACCAGAAGAAGCATTATTATTTTCTTCCTTCTTGATCTTTTCATGTTCATATCCCGAGGGTACTGGGTGAATTAACTGCTAGAAAAGAAATTGTTTCTCTCTTGACAAAATAATAATAATAACAGTAATTTGTAAAATTGAGGGAAAAGGCTGCAAGGAGAGAGAGAGAGAGAGAGAGAGAGAGAGAGAGAGGAAGAGAGAGAGAGGAAAAGGAAAAAAAAATGTCTGAAAAACTAAAGCAAGCAGATGCACATTTTTCGGGATGGTCTGTTACAGCGGAATTCTGAACGAGAAACTGTACCAAAGATTGAAAGCGAAATGAAAGCAGCGAAACTATAACCTCATACAACAATCTGCGCTATTCTGACGACCTAAAACCCTTCACCATCTCCTGGTATGTCTTTTAGTGTCCAAGATTATATGAATGCGTACACATGCATTTATATCTACCACATCTCTTCCCAAATAAGAATGGAACCTTGGTTGTTAATGTTGAACTGTACCTATGTCAATTTTGTTTTCTTCCTTTGTATAAGTTTTTACAGTAGCGCCTCATTTGCTTGTTTTCTACTGACACATTTACAGCTCCAATTCCCCGGCGGGGGCTCGGAGGTTTTAAATAGGTTCTCTGCTTTCACCTGCAGGCGTTGTATGTCTGTCATTGGTGGGGTGTCTCCCCCTTGTCATCTTCGACATTCCAGAGGAGACATCTCTTCTCTCTCTCTCTCTCTCTCTCTCTCCTTGCTCCTGTCTTCTGTCCCGCTTTCTTTCTTCTCATCTTCTTGACGTGAAAACGTGTCTTAACGTATCTCACAATATATCCGCAATCGTGCTGATGTGTTGTTAAACCCCAACACAACAATGACAACATTTACAGCTCCATTAATTTGAGTTTCTTCTATTTCTTCCCATACTCTTTTGTTTTAAATCTTACATTTTTCTCCATTGTTACTTCTTTCCTTCACTTATTTTATTTAAGTCAAAATGATTCACTGATTAGCATCACGCTTAATGTATGGCTAATTTCAGTAGGCCTTCCTTTAGTTCCTGTCCCTTTCCCCACCCCCTCCCATTCTCCCCGTAATTTAATCATTAACATTACTATCATTATTCGGATGGCATGTTGGTTCAATAGGCTTTAAATTTATTAAGTCTGTCACACAGAGACAAACATGTTAATCCTGAATTTCCTATCCAGCCCGTATTTCTAACGTTTTTCTTTACTATAATAATGCACTTTTTTCCAGAGTTTCCTCAAGTCCCAGAGTTCAATGGCTAACGCCTAGCTCAATTCGATCTATCACTTATGTAGGTTTGCAAGACGCCACACTGGGTCTAGTACACAAAAAAGTATCTCTGTTGGCAGGGAGCAAGTACAAATTTAATATAAATGAACTAGAAGATTTGATTTGATGAGGTCTTGTGGTGATGAATGTCTACAACTCCCTGAACTCCCCCCCCCCCCGCCCCCTCTTCCTCCGCCTCCTTCTGTATTTACTTTTTCGCTTCGAACATCCTGTTGTTGTTTTTTTTTTGTGTGTGTGTGTGTTTTTTTCTTAAAGGGATTCAGTTAAAACGTAATCAATACATGTGTAACAATTTCGAAATGGTATGCTTGCCTTGAATGAAAAATTTAATGCTCAGTTGAGGAAAGCGTGATCAAAAAGTAAAAAGCTCTTTCATTTCCAGATAATGAAAATATTTGCTCATTTACTTGTATTTTTATGTCTTATGATTAGATGGGAGCTTAGGCTGATGAAGATGATCAGTTTTGTTTCGTTTTCATAAAACAATCGATCAACGTGTTTTCACATTCCGACATATTATGGTATGGTGGACATCATAGTCATGAGCCTCATCAGATTAAACCGAAAAACAAATGTCACGGGACCGATGATCTATTCCAGGAGTGGGCTTCTTTCAACTTTGTTTGATCAAGCTGCAGAATGAATATGTAATAAACTATGGTTTTAAGAGGATTCACTTATAACATTTCGTCCTAGGACTTACGTAGGCCTTGAGTCTTGTCGAAGGTCGAGGTGCCACGCACTGAAAATTTCTCAACCAGCTTCCTCCATTTCTCACGGTTTTCACTGAGATATATTTCATTCTAGCCTGAAAGATCGTTTTTCAAAGTCTGACATGCTACATCTGACTTGCATTGGCTCCAGCTTGGCCACTTTATTTACTCCTAGAGGTAACTTATTCATAGTATCTTTCAGCCACGGTCATTTTCATCGTCTGGCTATGCAGCAAAAGGAGATTAACCGTTTCCAAATGACGCTTAAAGATAACATGAAATTGTTTCCCTCAGATCCGCAAAGCAAGGGAAATCTCGACACTCGTTTTTCACAATGATATCCTTATCTTCAGTAGACAGTCTGGGATTGATTAAGCAATCGATGAAGATGAAGCTGTAGGACCTCTTTTCCCAAGAGGCCTTAAATCAACGCTTGTGTTGAACTTGGCCTTCTTGCTGCAAATGTAATATGGGGTCAAATGCCAAGGGTCCCAAATATGCAGATCCGAAACTATCATTGAATGTTTCGCAACAGTAACAATAATGACAATAATGATGATAATGATAAAAAGGCTTTTATTGTTATTGCTTATTCCCTCATATTAGGCCTTAAGTGCGTTATTATCTACATGTTATACATTAAACCTTCACGGAATAACCGGAGACTTTCACGTACTTCCTCACCTTTCTGGAAAACATACAAACTTGGTTGCATGTTTTTCGCTCAGATTCTTACTAGTCTAACAATCATTTTCTTTATCTGTACAATGGGTCGAATCTGGAAATATGTATTAATTATCTTCACCAAGGATAGGGTGTGGATAGGGTTCGAACCTAGGAATGTTTGATTCCCCGAGTCCGGCGGTAGTCAGGTAGTGCTGAATTTTACTTATTCCCAGTTGTCATCTTCGGTTTTTACGGATTGAGAGTTGTGCACTGTGATCATGATCACTAGGCTAAAATACCACAAGTGACTGATTTATTGTTGCAAAGGATCAAAGTATAAAAAAGGGCATTAGCCTTTGTAGGACTGTGTACAGAAATAATGTTTTAAATTTTAAAAAAGGGGGTGGGGGGGGGGGGATGCAAAGAGACGCGACAGTGATGGCCGACAAAACAGTGCCGTCTCTATGGCTTAACCTCTTAAAGTCTTACCCCTCGGCATTTACTGTAATAACGTTTGCCTTTTATGACTCGGGAAAGAATTCAGTTTGCATTGACATGTTGTTTTCAGACAGTAAACCCCAGTTTGACATGATATTTATCTCATTGTTCAGAAGTAATGTTGAATTATACTTATTCCCAGTTGGCATCTTCGGTTTGTACGGATTGAGAGTTGTACACTGTGATCATGCTCCTATTATAAAATACACAAAGATTTCGTAATTTTCAGCTCTGCACAGTTATTAGTTATCATGAATCATATAATGATATGATTCTGAGAGGCAGATGGTTAAGTTCTGACATTATTTATATATATATTGTGTAAAATAATATAATGTAATATAAAATAATATAATATAACACAACATAATACAATATAATACAATACAATATAATATAGGTTATAGTATAGTACAGTATAATATGATGGAATATAATATAATATAATATAATACAATTCTAATGTGATATAATCGATTGAATTATTTGCACAGTAAATGATCATGATATAAATTCATATATGAAACGGTCGCTGTGATGTTGAGAATGGAAAGAGTTAAGGAGATGGAATGAGAGGAGGAGAGAGAGTGAGAGAAAGTGAGAGAGATTGAGAGAAAGAGAAAGAGAAGCAAAATAACGAGGGAAAAAAGGCAGCGGAAGTTGAACAACAGAGGTCGATAAATGTCATACAAAACCTTCAACAAAATGTCAGTGGATTGTTGTGTCATGCGGTATTCGTAGCCATCCCAGCGTGGTGTGCATGCTGGTCATGCAGACTTTACCTCACAGATCGAACGTATTGCCAGCCACAGGGAGCTTGCTCTTCTATTGATCAGTCGGCAAATACACTTCCCTTTGAACTGCATCATGTTTGTTGGTTTTTGTTTCAAGCTTCATCAGCTTTGAGCTTTGAGTGCGCTGTTCATAAAAGTTAAAACAAAGAAAAAAGAATGAGAGAGGAAAAATTCCCGGAAGTTGCGTCAAAGAGGTTGAGCTCTCAAACAATCTTCGGGCAGAGGGATTTTCACTTTTCATTCTGTCAGTGGTATGAATTCTCGTATTTGTCATGCTGTCGGCTTTTGTAATCCAACATATCCATGATATCAGAAACGTTTGCTCTGAACTGTGAAATAAGAACCCGCAGGCTGGAGAGTCTCCTGTATTGTCGTTGTTGTTGTTGTCGTTGTTGTTGCCGTTGTTGTTGTTGTTGTTGTTGTTGTCGTCGTCCTCGTCGTTGTTGTAGTTGTTGTTGCCATTGTCGTTGTCGTTGTTGTTATTGCCGTTGTTATTGTTGTTGCTTTTGTTTTGCATTATTATGTTGTTCAGATTAATGTCAAACGATCTATCCCTTCTCTGTGTTGTCAATGGCAAAGTGGTTGGGAAAGTTGGTTTAGAGATCAAAAGTCCATGAGTTCGAGTCTCACTGTGGCCAAACATGTTACTTTCGGAAAAGACAGTTTAAAACATAATATGTCCCTACTTCGACCCAGGTTAAAATATATACTCAGTTAAAGAAAATGAATACTGTTGTTAGCTTGATACGGATTTGAGCGTCGATCAGACAATAATTGCCTTGCATACTTCTCTGTGAAATTTCTGTCGTATTGTCGCCGTAATAAAAGGCTTCAAAACGCTTACAGTCTGTACCATGTGGGAATAAGCGTTATATAACGTCATACTGATAAGGGGGGGGGGGTGCGTCCCGAAATATGGATTTTGCCCTCCCCCCCCCAAAAAAATGCGATTTTGCGCTTTTGTTTTCTCTTAAAAGTACTGAATTTTCTGCGTGTAGAAATAGTATCAAAAAGTCGCTATCCATTCTAAAGTGTTTTACCAATGGTCATTCAACGGTAGACCTAGCGTATTGTCAATCAGGATTTGGCTCCATCTGGCTGCTAAATGAGGCCGT
>JBCAUA010032933.1:0-26313 GCA_038406235.1 Peronia verruculata | reverse complement strand
GTCAATGAGGGCCGATGGAATCGAAAACGCCTTCTAGCGAGTCCCCTGCGCAGTTCATATCAGCCGCCATTGTCTCAGTCTCGCTTGAAAGCTTGTGGCCCTTAGCAACATTATGCTAATGAGGCGCCGCGACCGGTGAGGTCTATTGATTCATGGGTGGAAGTGTAGCAACTTGCTGGTGGTGAAACACTGGTTGCTTGAAAGAAATACACCAGCTTGTTTGGTATCTTATACTCTATGCTTTTACTAAAGTTAAATTATTTTACAAGGTATTAACAAAGCAATTGAAAGTCTTTTTTTATTTTGTCCTTTAATGTATTATATTATGGAAGATTCATTTGTTGAAATTAGAATAATCTGCTTGGGAGAGTTAATACAGTGGCATCCACTCAATGGCAATGGTGTAGAAAGAGAATAACATACTCTTTTCACATATGTGTGAAGTTTAATTTGGCTTGTTCAACTGACATTGACAGAACGTTGCATCTTTTTTTGTGTCTATGATCTCTATTTGAGTAAGCTTTCCAACCAAGCTGCAGTTGTGGTTTAAAAAAACAGTGCTGGATTTAAATCTGTTTGATCATTTGTCCACTACATTTTGAATTTTCTTGCTGTTAGTGATGATAAGCCTCGTGTGTTCCCTGTAAATAGATGAACTTTTTATGACATAATCCATGTTCAGAGAAATGCAAATTTGACTTAAATCATAACTGTAGCAACTTGAGGACAGATTGTTTACTTGTGCTTGAATATCGTCCTCAGACGAAAGCCCAGTGGTGCTACCTAAGAAACCTTGCAGTCAACCTCAGGAGCCACCTTCGATATCACCCAGTGCTGTAGATGGCAGCAAGGAAATCGTCAGACCATCTGAGAGCCAAAAGGATCCCAAAACTCCAGTCAATAAAATGCCATCTGTCTCCACATCGTACGCTGCAAAGGAAGGAGCTGAAGCAACAGAAAGGATGCCCGTGCCACAATCCTCACTGTCATTGGTTCCGCAGTCATCAACATCGCAACTTGTCAGCCACACCACTGCATTGCAAAATCCAGCATCTTCCTCCCCACATTTGAGTGCAGCTCTTGGACAGAACACTAATTTTTCTCTGCCAACCTCTATTCCTCTGGGGAATCCAGTAAAGGAGGCAAAAAAATCTCATGCTCTAGCAAGAAAAGAGAAGAAAAATACACAGCCTCAGAATGCACCATTACCAAACTCCTCTATAACAGTGCCATTTTCTGGAAGTTCAGGATGTCACGACACGGCTCCAAGGTGTCTGTGGAATGGCAAACCTTTATTGAGTACGTCTGTGGGGAATTCATTCTCTATGGGGGAATCCTTTGCAAAATCACCTATCAATCATTCTGTAGGAAATGTGAAAACGTCCTCTAGTGTTGTGAGTAATCTTCTTAGGACACCACCCTTAACGAGTACGCTCTCATCAGTTACTCTTGCAGAGAGAAGTACAGGAAAAGTCGGAAAGCAAAGTTCTATTGCCGCTGTTCAGAAAAAAGAACCCAAAGCCAAGACCCCAAAACAACAAAGTGCAGACCAATTATCAGCAGATGGACCCCCAAAGAAGCAAAGGAAAACCACAAAAAAAGATCAAGGCAAGAAAAGTGCTGAAGTTAGAAAAAACAATAAGAAAACATCACAGGTGGCAGTGTCTTCCAGCACACAGAATCCTCAGACAAGTAATGTTGTGAAATCTGACAGCATCATCCAGAGTCATTTTTCAGGTGTGAATAAAGCCTCTTTGGTGTCCAGGCTGTTTGATGCCAGTGTGAACAGTCCTGAACTCATCAAGGAAATTGCACATGAGAAAAAATTGCCAGAGCTGAAGTCCCCAACCAAGGTGGTCAACTTGACCTCTCATTCAGAAACTGTTCATCTACCCACTCGTGTGACCACAATCAACTTGAACGATGCAGTTACACATCCCCACCCCAGCAACAGTGTGCCACATATATCATCCAGTAAGTTATTTCCGTCTGCCTTCCCAGCAACCTCCACCATCAATCTAGCATCGGAACCACGAGCCCCATTATTATTTCAGCCACCTTCGAGCCAGTCCGCAGTGAATAAGGCTCGGGTTGCCGGAGACTTGGGTTCAAACTCCTACTGTGCTAATGTGACTTGCAACACCATGGTGACATCCAGCGGTGCCGTCGGTTGTGGCCATAGTAAATTGTGGTCTTCCACGAAGCTTGTGCCATATCCATCAACAACACTTCAATCCATGCATCAGAACCAACCTGTACTATTGTCGTCCAGTGCAACATCCGGCACCACAAGTGCTGGCTCTTTCACCCCAAGCCTCCAGCCATCAGCCCCACTAACTCTTTCCTCCTCTCAGTGTCCGACCGCACCCTCCACCTCAAACTTGACCGCATGCACTCCGTCCACCTCCACTGAGATTGTCAACTACACAGTCATCAGCTCTAGCTCGGTCATGGAGACCAGCTCTCCACATATGATTGGTTCACCCCATCTGCCAGAGTCCCCTTCCGTGGCGGTGGTTTAACTGTAACTCCTGTGTCTGTGCCTAAGGCAGTCAACGTACCGTACCATTTTATATCAACCCTTGACTTGTGGCTAGTCATTCCTGAATCCAGAATTTCCACTTAACCACACAAACACATCAATGATGAGGTGCTATACATGCTCCATGCTAGAAACACATGATTGTGTGCAGTAGTGGAAAGTTCCTGCAGCCAAGCAAATATGACATTGCAGTTTGAACTGTATAATTTATAAATGTATATTTCTATTTTTCCACTTGTTTATCATGCTTCAGAGATTTCCTTTTGAAGTGTGCATAATTATATTCAATGATTAACTTATGATCTGTAATCATGTTTCATTACTGTGTGAATTGTTCATTAAGTCTTTCACTAGGTTTGCTGTGAAACATGGAAGTTATGTTGTTTTACCTGTGAACATAATTTTTGTTTTATTTCTGTTTTAAATGTCCCATTCCTCCTGACGTTTTGCAGTATACGCATTACCATGAACGTTTGAAAAGCATGGTGCTGGTAGCCCACTACAAAGGAACTACAATGAGAGTTTATTGGTGCATTTCCTGTGATTCTTAATTTCTTGTAGGGATCAAGGAATCAAGCAGGCTTTAATTTGCAAAAAAATGTAATTTGACTACATTTATCAAATGACCATTACATTGGGGGCTTTTTCTCCTTGCTATAATATCTAGGAGATATGATAATGTGGATTTGTTCAGAGTTATAAAATAGTTGCTGTTCTCTTCATTATGAATAACTATCTTTACTTGAGGAATGGAAATAGTAGGTCTTTAACTACTAAACTGATTTCTTAAAACAAATGCACGCTGCCACATTTACAAGGCTAGATTTATGCCATTTTTTCCTTTATTGACCCACAAAAGGGAACAGAAATATATATTTTAAAAAAAAAAAAAAAAAAGGACAAAAAGAAAACTGTAGTGTTGTTTCATTTCCACAACATCACATTATCAGTTTGTAAATCTCTCACTGATTTCTCTTACCTCTTCTAGTTAGAGACAAATCGTATCAAGATTATCCAGATTATTCTAGCTCACTTCCACACAGTTTAAGGCAGATCTTTTGTGGTTTTTACATAATTTGATTTAGTTGCCCAATGGAAGGAATGAAGAGAAAAAAATATGTTTGTCCTCTATGAGTTTATAATACCCAAAGAACCCCTACCATAAAAAAATCTTGAAAAATTTCATAGTTTAAGCATCTTCTTTGGCTTTTTATTTATTTGGTTAGTTGCCCAACATGTAGATGGAGGAAATGAAGAGAAAAAAAAACTTTGCTGTGTAATAGTGTTTACAGATCAAAAGAGCCCGAAACACTGAAAGAAAACAATTAGACTCTATTGAAAAATTTCATCCATGAACCATTCTAGGTGGTACTCAATGCTACATTTTGATGGTTCAGCATACGACTCTGCCATACGCCATTTTTTCCTGTGGCCTATAGAGGGGTCCTGCAGCAAACCATCAATATTGTTAGCATCAGGAGTCTCCCTACTTTTGTGATAACTGATGTTTGTCTCTGCTTGTCTTATATTTACTTTGTTATACATTGATCAGCGTGTGATCTGTTTACAGTGGCCATTACTTTTGCACGCTGAGATAGCCAGTAGTCTTTGTAAAGAAACATGAGTCTTGTCACCTGGTTACAGTTTGGTCTGAAGGCATAGCTGGTCTTAAAACTGAGAACATTTTTGGTTGAACTTCAGGATATTATAGCCATGATCTGTTGTAAAATTGTTTTTGTGAAAGCAAATGTTTTTTTTGTTTTTTTTAAAGGTTGAAGTATTAAAATTGATAAATGTACAATGTACACATATGGACTTTCCCTGTTTTTTTTTTTTTTTTCTCTTCAAATTTTTCTCATCGTTAAGGAACTTTGCTACCACAAGGGAAAGTGTTTTGTATGGAGCACTTCCACAACCAGAAATGTCTACTTTTTTTAAGAATAATAATGTACTATCAGTCTGATTATCATAACCTATTGGCTTTAGAAGGCTGACCCTGACTGTAGGCACACACAGAGGTCAGTGTTCTCACTGCTAGTTACCATCAGGCAGTTTGAGTGATTGCAGGCCCCTTGTCATTGTCACATGTCTGTTCTATCTGAGACAGGCTGTACCCTTGAGCTTTCAACACTTTGCAGGCCTGTGTTTATGTATTTGATGTTTTGATCTTCCACACAGCTGGATAAAACTAGCAATGCTGTGGAAAGGAAGTGATGAACTTGGCTTGAGTTTATATTATTGAACGAAGGTCATAACAAAGACAGCATTATAGTTTGGATAAAACGTTGCAGTTTATTTCTGGGAAAGAGTAGCTAGACATTGATGCTGTTCTGGAAATTGCTATCAAAATAGTTTAGCCGGCTTGAAGATCCTAGGGTTGATTTTAGTGTCTGAAAATTTGATAATGAGAGTGATGCATCTCTTGAAGACAGGTATACATGTATGTGTAAGTGGGTGGATTGAGTAATTCAAATAGGGATTAATTGGGTTCATAAAGGAAGGAATGGATTAGGCCATGATATTTTGCACCTGAGCCCAAGCGTAATAGATTTTATTACAAAAAGTAAGGGTTTGACTTAGCTCACATTGTTCAGGAAAGTGGGAAAGTTGTATTTCTTTCTGAAGAGGTCAGAGTTTGTCTTACTAGTTATCTGATACTGTATCTGCATGGAGCAGCGAGGCAAACTTAAATTTTACGGAATGGAATAGTTATAGGCCTAGTGCGTATGTCATAGTGAACAGATGTTGTAGTTTTTCCTGAGACAAAAATGGTCACAGGCATATTGCATCAGATTTGAGGAATCATGAAGTGTCAAGTTTCTGGATAAGAAAGCAAAGATTCTCAAGGACTTCAAAAGTCTTGAGTTGGGAATTGTCCGACCTGTTGAGTAACCATTGAGATAATCACAGTGTGACAGGACATGGCTGTACATGTTATCACATCACAAGAAAAGGATGTGGCCTGGACAAAAATCAATATACGTGAACAACTAGCCAACATGTTGCAACACTATCATTGCTTTGCAGAACAATGACTTTGTACAATAGATACACAGATGTGTCATGCCTGCAGTATGTTCTTTGATCAGAGCTGTGAATTAATACATGTGTACTAGAATACCATACACGTGATGTACAAGACGTACTTTGATCCATACAATTTTGCTGCTATGCTATGCTGAAATCTTTCCTGCTGTTCCTGGCAACTTGTCTTTTGTCCATATGTGTGATTTTTAAAAAAAAATTTTTTAAATACAGGAAAATATACAGTAATGGGAATATTGAATATTTACCACATGCATTTTGACGTAATGCAATTTACTGTAATACTTAGTGTGTCACAGATGTGTTGAATTCGAGCTGAGTTTTTTTATTTGAGAGCTATTTTTGTATAATTAGTACTATCATGCATTATCAAAGTAGATATTATATGCACAAATGAACATGAAAGGAGGGATTTAGCATCTACATGTATATGATTGAGTAGATAGATGCAATGTCAGAATCTATGCCAAGCAGAGTTCTCTGATATCATTGTTTGTATAACAAAGATACTGATATTTTCAACTATACCACCCTGTGGATGAACAATCTCGTTTGTCTTGGGGTCTGGGACTACAAAGAGCCAAAATCATTAGATTTCACCCATGAATATTGATTAGAACCATCTCACTGGGCTGCTACCCAACATGATCTTTTTGTTAATTCACATAGAAAAATTACAGTTGGTCACTATATTAAGCTTAGTAACCCCATTGGCAAGTGGATGCTAGATTCATTCATCTTTTATCAAGAATATGGGCTAGTAGAATTAAATATCAAATAGAAAGCTGGTAAGGAAAAAAATTCATGTCTGTTCATGAAAAAATCTGTATTAGTGTATGCTTAGAAAGAAGTGCTGTAGTATTCTAAAAACAATCCATGTGTATAATATCTCAGATCTTGAAGCTTTTATAAAAGTGAAATATTGATGTTGTTGTTGATCTTTAATTAATTTTTTTTATAGGACTGCAGTTGTATTTAGTTGATAAACAGCATTATCTTTTAAAAAACAACAAACATTGTCCAGCATATTTTCAAATGAAACAGTTTTTTTTTTTAAATTTTGTGAGCATATATGGTGACAGGTCTTAAGGATCTGAAACCTAGAGTCCCAGGGAAAATATACAGGTATCATGTAGACATGATATATATCAGGTGAATTCCACAAAGGACAGTGTTCATGTTTGTATGTATAACAGTCAACATTCATACAAAAATATAACATGCAAGGACAATTTTAAACAGGATAAGGAGTTGCATTCCTGCGGGCACAATAACGTTTTTTGCTTTAAATCTTGAGAATTTTAATATATATATATGAATATTTGAGGTTTTACTGAAATCTTAGCAGGTATTTATTATCAGTTTACACATCTTTTTTTTTTTTTAAATTGTTAGAGGGCTGTTTTTATGAACATTCTTTTTCTTACAGAGCACAGAAGACATTGTGACTCGTGGAAAAGAAGAGAAAATTCAGTATGAAACAAACAATTTTATTTATTTTTGTTTAGGTTCCTTTAAAGTGGTGAATTGTTTTTCTCCTTTTTAAAAGCTGTTGAGCCAATTTATGTAATATTTAAGGGGGGGAAAAAAAAGACAATTTTCATGAGTAAAGCAATGAATGCACGTTTCCCCCTAAAAAATCTTATAGTATAACATTGTTTGCCAGTTGCATAAAGAAGATTTTGAACTGACACACTACGCTAATATAAATATTGTTTAAATAAGCACCTTTAGCAGATGAAAAGTTGCCTTAACTAGATCTACTGCTGTGAAGACTACAGAAATATAATGAAAAGCTATCTTAGACATCTTGGATTCTTCCTATGATTTAGAAAGAAGTACATGTATAGCCTATGCCAGGGATCACATGCAGTTTTCCAGTGTTTCGAGGATTCCTACATTGTGATAAGTGCTTGTAAGTTTTTAGCAAAAACTTGTGACGCAGCGATAGGCTCTTTTTAAATTTTAGCGTCCACGTTTCAATATATCTATAAATCAAACTATCTGTGTAAAAAAAAAAAAAAAGAATGCAAACGATTTTTCAGTCAAGCAAATATGAACCATTAATCTCAGTTTTTTTCCAAATTAAGCAACAGAAAAAAAGACTTAGGAAAATCATAAAAATTTCATTATCAACGTTTTCATTGCTGACAGATGGCCTTTCCTGTGCAAAGGGAAGTTATAATAAAAAGGTTTGTCTTGCACCTTGAGCAAATGGGTTGAGACGTCGTTCCAGGCGATCATGAGTTATGGTTATTTTTAACTATTTTCCGACTCAGATACCAAATTTTTCTTCATTTTGAGGAAAACAAATACAAAAATTTGGTATCTCGGTTGGAAAATAGTTTAAGATCGCCGTAACTTGAAATCTCCCCAATCGACTTCCGACTCATTTGCCCTGGGCGCTAGACGTTTCTCCTCCAAAGGAAATAATTTACGTAATTTACGTGTAACCTGTAACATGCATTCACCCTCAAATGTCCTGATATGTTTTTGTGAGAAGCAAGAAATGGCATCTAGTCCCCAGATACAGCATTTAATGTCTTCCAGGAAGCCAAGATTGTATCATGGTAGATAACACATGTACAAAATAGCACTGTGGCATATGTGAAATATACGTGGTGGAGATACATCTTTGAGGGACAGAGAAACACTACTTTAACAGACACAAAATATTGTTACCTATTTTTCTTTCTCATCACATGCAAAGGTAACATTTTATGTTCTTCAGTGCTTTTTATGTGGGTTTTTTTTTTTTTTTTTTACATGCCATCAACAGTATGCATGTATTCAGTGCAAATTGACACAATTTGTTCACATTTTTTTTTTTTTTATCATGAAGAAAAAGAGATCGTTTTTGTCAAAAATAAAACTTTAAGAGGATGTAGATGAATCCACAATGAAATATAATATGTATCTTCATATGCAAGAACACTGTACATGTTGGTAATTCATACATCAGCCCTTGGGTTTTGCAAAGGCCAGCGACAGAGTAGATCATGACAAGCACTCTCTGTATAGACACTGAATTGTGAAAGCCCTTATATACACAGTAATATACATGTCAGTTTACAATGTATATTTTATACAATTTTTCATCTGGATACCTGATGGCATGAATCAGTGTTGTGACCATCAGATCTCCTACAAGACCAATTCAGTAGCAAAATGAAAGTTTTTATCTGAAACTTGTATCGGGATTCATTGTCTCCTCATAATGGCAGATCTTTGATTCTCACATATAAAGTGCTAAGCTGTGGCATATCTAAGGTGCCAAAGAAAAATCCCAAGTGCATTTGCTCTGAGTATTGCAGTAATCCTGATCCTATGGTTGTAAGGAACGGGTAGGGAACACTTCATCTGTGTAACAACTAACATTGTGATTTGTCACCTGAAGTGTTTCACTCTGTGATCAGTTCATTTAGTGTCAATACTGTGTAGTTTAGCTTAAGAACTTTAACAAGCAGGACAGGACAAAATAGCTTTCTGTGCATTTTGAGCGAAATATCCAATGTTTTTACACCTTTTTTTGTTGCAATTTAATGTTAGCTACCATATGACTAAACTTTTAGCCATGCACAGGAATGGAATGAGTCAATCAGTTGGGGACAACACATTCTGCTCTTTTCAAAAATGGAAGTAGCATCTTGTGACGATTTGAACTATGTCAGATGTCGCAAGTTTTATTTTTGAAGTCAGTCGAAAAGTGTATTTCACTATAGTTAAACATTTATTCTACTAGGATTCTTTGGTATGAAAACTTTCATGTTCAGGTCATTGCTTGAAATGTCATGGTCTGTAATGCTGATGGTCTCAGTGAAAATTCTCTTGACATTTAACTACAACACTAAATAACCTGCTTACCCAACAAGTATTGTTCTCTCAAAATTCAGTGTTTCTTGCCCTATGCTTGTGCTGCAGTTTTGACAATGCCTGTATGTGTATATTTATTTGTAAAATATCTGTAATTATTAATTTATTTGAACAAAGCAACATGAAGACCAAGTGATTTACATGTACATTACACCGTGCTCTGTAACATTATTGAAATTTTATTATTTTGTTATCTAGGACATGTCCAAAAAAAAACCACAACCAACAACATAAGTTGTATTTTAGATCTGCATTTTATGGATGCCTTGATAGAGATATGTACAATCATCCCAGATCATTATCAGCATATGGAGTTCATGGCTTTGAATAAAAGCAGAATGAAAACTAAAACTGCAGTCTGGAGGCAATAGTTCAGGTTCATAATGTATCTCTTCGTCAGGAATAGCATATTTTTGGACATTTTTTTAAAACAATTTGATTTCTTTTATTAAAGTCTTTCTGTTCCCAAAAGGGGCTATCTTTTCCTGTTATTTTGTGGCACTGAGGTGGCTGCCTTTTTTGTTGACTGTGCAGCATTGCAAATTTCCTCCCTAAATATATGTATCTGCTTAGATGCAAATTCATAAAATATTTTAGTGTGACAAATTGAGGAATTCATGAGAAGGATGATGGAAACAATTTTTCTAAAATTGTCTTGCTGTCTATGATTTCTTTCAAACAATGCTCCATATGTAGGTTACTTGGAAGGATGATATCACGTACATATCATTTGGCATTGCTTCCACCTGCTTCCCATGTTTTGCCTTTGTTTTTGAACCCCTTTATTTACAAAATTCTTGTAGAACCCACTAGACAGCGAGATGAGATAGATTTCATTAAAGACACTTTGAGTTTAGAGTTAACTCTTCCAAGCTGGCTATTTTTAGAAATATGTCTGTGCCAGGGGCAAATGAGTTGGGGAGTTGCACCGAGCTATTTGAAGCTACGACCGGTGTTTTTTTAAAAAACTATTTTCCAACTTGAATACTATTCCCCTAACCCCCCCCCCCAACTGAAAATGAATTTTTTTTTGTGTATCTGACTCAGAAAATGGTTAAAAAATAAACAGCCGTAGCCTGAGATTGCCTGGCAGGACTTCTGATCTAATTGTCCTCGGTGCAAGACTTCTTATCTTTTAGATGTGCAAAGTCTCAGTTGTTATGAATTACTGAATCATTGTTCCTTTGGTCTGCATTTCTGATGTGATGTTTTTTAGCATACATGCAATTATGCCATCTGTATGTAAATATAATTGCAAAATGACCTTACCACCCTCTCATCTTTCTCTTCACTGTCTTTCCTCCCATGCCTGTTCCTACCACTTGCAATGTTCTGATGATAGTCAGAGTTTCAGTTTTGGGACACTACAAGTTGAATTTGAACTACACCGACATGTACCATTGAAAGTCCCATCACAGTCAGGGACTTAGGTCGATTTTCAGCATTAACTCTAAAACTGTGAGAAGAAACTGCGGGAGAAGCTTACAAGTTTATCTAACTATGGTAGAAGCCTTATGCCTTCTTGTTCTAGGAATGACAGACTAGGCTTGATTGGGGTTGTTATTTAAGATGGATGAATTGTGCCTGTATGGTAAGTTAGTTGGAAAGTACATATACGCGTGTATGTATATGTACATGTAATTTATGCGCAAGCCAGAATGAGCAAGTTTTTTGTCGCATTGGTCCCACATTTCTTAGGTTAAACCAGGAATGTCCAAACTATGGTCGGTCCGTGGGCCAACTACAGCCCGGCGTCCAGTTTTTATTGGCTCGCAGCAAATTCTGAAAATACAGTGGAACACACTTAAAACAAAATTTTAGGAACCGGGCATATTATTTCGGTTTGAACATATTTTGGTTTACCAAACTGATATAGTAGAAGTGGTAAAAAGAGACTAAGAAACTCTGTAAGGTCAAATTTCACTGGTAAAATAATCAGTTACTTTCTTTTATGTTTTTTTAGGCTTGAAATATACTCTTTAGAGTGTGGCCCGGGCCTTTGTTTATTTGCTTGTATTTGGCCCTCACTAAAAAAAAAAAAAATTTGGACACCCCTGGGTTAAACAAAGTACATGTAGTGATGTAGTGTTGAAATCCTTTGGGGTTAGGAGGACTCAAATTATTGGTGGTGTCAAAGGTTCTATAATAATACATATATATAAATATAAATATATCAATGTAGGTCCAAACCACTGCCCTTAAGCCTTTTCCCGGTGTTAGTACATGTATAATGGTATGAACTTGTATTTGTGCAGACCTTAGTTTAAAAATACATGTACTCCATGTACCACAAGGAAGGTATTGATGCTGCATTTAAGAAACATAGTATTGTTAAGATTTACATACACACACACACAAATATTGAAAGAAACAATGTAGAGTCTAGTTGTGTAGATATGAACTTGATTTTGGCCCTTGAATGACATTAAAACTTATTTATTGATACAACAGCAACAAGTGTGCATTGATTGTGTTCACTTTGTTTTTGTGACAGTATTTTGTGATTCACTCTATACTCTTCTCTCTCTCTCTCTCTCTCTTTCTCTCTCTCTCTCTCTTTCTCTCTCTCTCTCTCTCTCTCTGCGTGCATGCGTGCGTTACAGCAGGTAAAGGTGCCTACAAGTTGACAACTTATAAGGGGAAGAATCACATAATAACATACTATGTTCGCTTGTTACACAAGGGATTGGGAGGAAAGTAAAGATTTTAAGTATTTTGTCTCTTTAAGTTATTAATTCATACCATTGGTTTTGGGAAACTGGCTGTTTCTTTCTAGGTGAGACAGTTACGGTTCAGGACTAAGATCGTGGAAAGTAACTTTGAAAATACCACAAGTGGACATGTTTTGTTCTTCATCTTTTAATTAATCTTCGTCATCATGCACATGTAATGATAATAAAATTCTGGCATACGTATCAGCGCTTGTTCCTGTACAGGGCAGATTCCAGGTTCTAGACAACCTACATCGCACATACAACATGTACATCATTATATCCTTACAGATCAAACGCAAATAATGAGATATACAGTACGCGTTTCCAGCTGTTAGGGAAGATACATATACATGTAGATAATGCTGCTGCCTGTTAATACTCAAAATCCTTAAGAAACTATTAAGATCTTCGGTCTATTGTCTAAGCGCTAGCGGCCTAACCACAGTGCCAAGAACACATAACTATGGTTAAGCCTATTACAAAAATACAATATGGTTAAGCCTATTATTATTATTATCATTGCGTGAGTACCTTAGCTGACATGCAGAAAAAGTCAGCTGTCTTGGGAAAATTGATTAGATCTAGATCTAGATGTAGACCTACTTACAGTAGATCTAGATCTAGATCTATCTATATGATGATTACGAAAGCAAAAACTTTGTGCACCGAGGTCATCAAGCCTAAAATAAATGACAATTTTTATTTAACAGTATCGATATACATTATCTTTTATCCTCTATCGTTTCATTTATTGTTTATACCGAGGATCACAATGACCCAACATAGCCAAAATTGGCCCAATGTCACATTGTCAGGAAAAACTAAAGAGGTGAGATCCCCATTACACTGCAGTATTGACGTGAAAGTTATACTTCGCAGTCTTATCCCACCTGACGCGCAAAACACTGAACACCGTCAAGCATAACAATACATGTACATGTATTTAGGTTTACTTTATGACTACTGTATATAGTAATCCTTGAATAATATACATTTCTTCAGCCTTTTGTAATATCTTTCTCCCATTCCTTCTGTCATTCGTGGTAACAACAATGGCTCTGAGGTAGACAACACTGAAATTCACGCAAAAATGGCTATAGTGAGACAGCAGGCCTACATGAAATGCTTTCGTTATTTAGAATTTTGTGCTCACATTGTAAAAAAAAAAAAAAAGATAAATCTGACGCGTGCGCGCGGGGGTGGGGGTGGGGGGGGGGGGCGAAACTAGATCTACAGGTAATAATATTATAAAACTTCAGTATTCTGACAAAACGATGACAAAAGAACGAACTTGTTTACGTACGAACACACAAAGCCATCATGTCGTCCAAGGGTGACGGCACGAGTCCACCAAAGGATCAGAGTTCACCCGTCGACGGTTCAGCAACTGCATCCTCAGTTGAAGCCCCAAAGAATGTGGATCCTGAACTGGATGCTATTCTGGACAGTAAGGAGAATTTATTTTACTAAAGTTTTCAAAGTAATTTGGGATAGATCGAACGTAGACTAGACATTTAGGAGTTTTAGATTCTACTTAGGCCTACATCCAGCCAACTAGAGTCTAGCTCAGATCTAGATCTATCTTGACAGAGGCCGAGTTGTTTTAGTAGAGGGCTTTTATTCTTTTACCAGATCTAGCCTAACATATTCCATACTTTATGGTAATTAGAGAAGGACCGTTCTTTGTCTAGATCTAACTCTGGATCCAGTCTAGATTTAGATCTACATCTAAACCAAGCATAGGACGAGATCTAGCTTCTCTAGAAAGGGCTCTGGAGGTGTAGGAAATGGAGAGAGGTTGAGGGGGAGGGTATCATCATGATATGATATGATACATTACTTCAGAATTGAGGGTCTATAATGAATTATAATTAGAATATTTAGATATAGATTTACCTGATCTTTTTGTGGTATTAATCACATTAATATGAAATTAACTGGTTCAGAAATCTTCAAAAATGACTCAAAGCCTGTACCAGATAGATTTAGATCTAGATCTAATGAAAATGTTAAAATAATAGGTGAAATAAGAGCTTCCTGAATGAGAACACAGAGAAGGTTGTCTTATATGTAATCATGCAAGCCTGGATGGATGAAACCATAGGATAGAACACAGTTCTGTAGCAGTGTCTGAGATGAGTGCCACTTTAAATGAGAATAGGAAATTAAAACATCATAATAAGCCATGTCTGATTTAAAGCTTATGCAGAGCATTCTATCATATGTCCAGAGTTGTCCGAAAAATAATTAAAGGTTTCTTATCAGTCTCATGTCGTGACTTTGATAAATATTTTTTTTATGAAAGGTGAACTTTTTTTTACTATGAATCATAGATCTGAAGGAATAGACATTTTTGTGCACTGGTACTTGAAAACATTTAAATTTTATGTCAGTATACTTCTGTGTTTTTCTTCTTCTATAAATATTTTTTATCGATAGCACCCACATTTCTTGTGATGTTTAAGTAGCAAGCACATTTCTTGTGATGTTCAATAGGTGCATTAGCTGACTTTGAGAAAGCAAAAGATGTGCCACAGAAACCAGCAGGTGCCACTGCTGGGCCAGCTGGAGGAGGGGCTGGAGCAGCTGTGGGTGGAGCAGGAGCAGAACCAGGACAAGATAATCAGGCAAGAATTCCTCAGAATCCGGTAAGTGTTAGTTATGTTCTGTCAGGTGTGACCAACTGAACTGATAACATTTTTGTGTTGCTCAACCATTGTTCTTGAGTGAGCGTATTTTTATTCACCCTCCATCCACTAAACATGACATCAAAATTGGACAAAATATTATGTACAAAGATGAAATCTTCTGCAATGGATTGAAAGAAATTGGATGCCATAGTTTGTCATGCATATGAAGTTATAAGTGTCAGTTGAAAGGGAAATGAATGGACTTTACTTTTAGTGAAAAAATTACCTAGCTGCAGCTCCTTTGTGCAGATAAATTAAAAATCTATGTTCAGAGTTATCTCATTTGACTCTAGGACCAGGAAAATATAGTTTTCACAAAAGCCCTCTTTAACATCTATCTCATGTTAGTATGACTGATCTAATGTAATCTATTACCATGATTGTCTCAAAATGATTTGTCTACTCTTCACCATGAAAAAGATCTTGGGATCAAACAAAGAATGTGTTCAAGAATAATGTTCCATATTGAAACATAAATGATAGAAGTCCTGATTAGTTCTTACATTTAAAACACACACACACAAGAAGATACAAAAAAAAAAAAAAAACTGTTTTCTTGTAGAATATTCGATATTTTATTTGCAATTCTATTGTTATATTTCTCCAGATGGATGGTCCCCCAGAGGATGCTAGTTATGACTTTCTGGCTGAGGCCATGAGCAAACAGTTTGAAGACACTTTCTCAGCTCTAATGAATGATCCCAGCCTAAAGAAACAGTTTGAGGAACTAGCAAGCTCAGCTGACCAAGCAGGTGGGAGCATAATGTTAATTTGTTTTGCAACCAGGCGAAAGGAGTTTCAGGTCAACTTTTTCATGCTATATATATGTATTATCTATAGATGGAGTTATTGGTGTGAGGGATAAAGGAGAAAGGTGTAAAAAGCAAAAAAAAACAAAGAAACAAAAACAAATGATTCAGCAGTGGATTTTTATTGTATAGAAGCTCACTTGAGACTCTACTTCAGGATGAATAAAATTCAATTTGTGCACTGAAGTCTCATTTGGCGCAGACAGACATTTTCACTTTACAGATGGCAAAGTTTATAGGGTTTGGTATTTCTGAGACTGAGGCAAAGGCAATCAAAGTGTCTGATATGTTCAGCAGATAATTTTGTTTTCTCATAAATGTATTGCTGCTTATACTTGAAGAATGAGATGAGTGACATGCTGCATTCATATGGTAAACATATGATAAATGGGAAATAAATGTTGGAAATTCACAGAATTTTATCATGACTGAAGTAAAGATATCTAAATGTTAGTTGGGCCCAACGTCTGTCTTTTGGTTTAGATAGACTGTGAATTGCAAAGATGTTTTTGCTGTTTAGTCAATATTTTTTATTCCTAGCTTCATTCTTTTGACTGGCATGCTTCATCAAGTACATGTTTCTTGTAGTAATGATTGCGAAGATCATCTTTTTATTGTGTAGTTCTTTCATCATTTTTTGAAATGGAATCACTCATACACTTCATTCATATTTGGATAGGTAATAGGACATTTAAATAACATATGAGCAATGCTACTTGTAGTTTTAAAATAACTACTTTTTAGTTTGAGATAACCTCCATCAGGAGGTTGAAATACATATATAGAATGCACCATGCTTTTTAGTATGGCTATGATTCCATTTGTGTAAACGTAACCTGTGCTAGAAATGGCTGTCTATAATAATCGATGAATGAATTGTCACTTCGGCAGCCACGTCCCTTCCAATTGATGATTGAGTCACCACTTCAGGTAACAAAAGTTCATTCAGTTCTTTATTTATATATATATATCTTTTTTTGTGTGTGTGTTTCATGTTTGCATGCAGCATCAACTAACAACACCGAGGCCTTTGCTGAGACTGTAGAGAAGGCATTGAGTGGGCTCAACTTAAATGCAGAAAATATTCAGGTGGGCAAAGTTTTGAAATAATTTTCAGCCAAATTCTTTTGTTCTGTTCTGCTCCTGGCTATTAATGTGTATCCCTTATCTCTTCTTAGCCATAATTGGTGAGGACAGTTTTGAAAATATGCAATGAAAGTTTCATTGTGGCTTTTTTTTTTTTTTCATGCAGGCAGTTTTCTTAAAAAGTTTATCATTTGTTCAGATTTCTTTTGCAATTGAGTTGGGTCGAGTCATGAGAGGATTATTTTGTGACAATGCTTGATAATATCCTTATAATGGTGGGCACCAAAACAGCACTAAAGCTATCAGTTTCCTTGAAGCGTGGACACAATTTGTTGCCATACCAAAAAAAAAAAAAATGCGAAAAGAGGGAGTAGAGATCTCATTTTGTGGGGGTTTCAGTTGTTCCCCTGCCCATTGCTAGGTTGTGTAATTGTAATAACACTGTAAAGTTGTCATAATGCCAATTATATGCACCATTTATTCTTGTAGTGTGAAATTGAAAATGTGCAACAGCTGTTAGAACAGTATAACTTACGTTATACAGCTGACGGGACAATCCATGTGCCAGATGAAGTAAAGTGCAAAAATCAGTGGGACAGAACAGGAAAATTAACCATCATTAGCAATTTAGTTATATATATATTACAGTAAAGTACTTTAAATTTGCTTCTTATTGCTGGCTTTGGCATGGAAATAAAGAGGAGGAAATATTTCCTACTTTTTCAAATTAACAGACTGACATCTTAGAAAGTAATGCTAATCATTTTGAAAAGATAAGGCATGGAGAAGAAAAGCAGGGAATATTTCCCTACTTTCTCTGGTAAACAGATTATCTTGTACATCAGTATTAGTATGTAGACCAGCAGCTGTGTGATAGGTCTCTCAGACTCAGGATCAAAACTGCCAGGGTCAAACCCCAACAGGTCCCAACATTTTGTCCATGGGAAAGGACAATCTACACACATTTCATGACTTAGCCCAGGTTAAAATGGGTATCTGACTATAGGTAGAGAGTGTAATTGTTGGTTGAAAGAGGATTTGAGGGCCTAACAGACAGCTGCTTTGTATGCTTCCTAGGAAGCTATGAACATTATGTAGGTGTCTCCTGTGAATCTGTTGGGTAATGATAGATTGTAAAACAACTATGTACGGAGATAAGTGCCAGATAAATGCTGTCTATTATAATCTGTCTATCCATCCACAGGGCGACCCCAATCAGCAGGAACTGTGGGAACAGCTGGCTGAGACACTGGGAGGAGAGGGGGGCATGGGAGGAGGGGCGGGGATGGAGGAAGGTTTGGGGGCCATGAGCGGAATGTTCCAGAATATGGTCAAGCAACTATTGTCCAAGGAACTTTTGTACCAGCCCCTGAAAGAAGTCTCAGAAAAGGTAGCATATTAAAATATGGGTTGGATGTAATGTTTAAAAATGAGATCCTGTGGTTGCCTGACAAGTTACATGGATGGCTTAGGTAGACTCTCACCTGTGATCTCACTTTTACACATCACGTTTCTTGTGATGGGCTGCTTGTCTGCTTGCGTTTATCTTTTGATATATTCCTTTTACAACCTAATTATCTAATTTATACACACTCTTTGATATGCCTTCTCTAAACCAAAATGTATTCAACTATGCAAGGCACGAAATAGCCATAATCTCGCTAATGTTCCATTGAATCCCAACACAAACATACAGATCTTATTCAACCTTCACTCCAGTATTACTTCAACCCACTCTTTTCTTTTTTTTTTTTTGTTGTTGTTTTTTTTGAGAAAATTAATTAATATAATTTTAAGATTATTTTCAGTTGTTTCAGCACACAGCATAGGCAATTAAAATTTTGTGATAGGTGAAGTTAAGTTGAGATTGTGGCAAAATATGTTATTTCCTTGAAACACTTTGATTTCTCCCAACTTCCAGCACTGCCTGGCCTGAAAGAAATTTCATATAAGGAAGTGGATTAAACAGATGTAGAATTATAAGATCTAGAGTATTTTTAGCTGGAGCATAGCATAGGCAGTTGAAAATACTGTTACTGTGCACATCAAAATGCTCCTTCCCTTGTAATATTTCTGTCAGTATTTTTTTCCATTCTACCGAGCATTATTTTAGGTCATCATTTTCTTCTCGTTAAACACCTGTGAGGTAATGAATGTGTGAATGGTTCAGCCATGAATTTGTTGGCAAAGTTTACCTGAGGTATAAGGCTATAGTCAGGTATTTGATTATGGTTTACTATCACTGTATTTACCAAGTCTTCTAATTATATTTTCTAGTAAGCAAGAACAATTGAAACATATTATTAGTGGTTTCTCAATCATTAGTGGTTTCTCAGTTTAAGACATTACCGACGTTAAAGATTTAGAGAAAGGAGTAGGCAAGGAAAAGAGACTGAAAGTTTTAACTCTGAGCTGCCAACTTGTCTAAGTGCTATAATATGTGCTGCATTGCTGCCGAGCTTGTTAATCTGGATGGCTAATAGCTCAGCTGGGTGCTGCTCAGGCTTTGCAATGACAGAGTGCAAGCCAACATGGGACCCTCTTACTGGCAATGTACTTCTCTTAGTGTCACACTAATTGCCATCTTTTCTTCTATATAATATTTGAAATGAGCTGGTTGTAGGTGAGTTTGTTGTACTCACAAAGACATGTCAATTTCATGTGGACATGAATGTTTTTCACCTCCATCATATAGATGGTTCCCATTACAGATTTTTCACAACACAATATAATTGCTTGGATCAAACCATGACACAAAAAGATATTTACATTAAACTTTATAGAATCTCTACACAAACTGCAAGCTATCACCCCTCTGACTATGTGGATTTTGATCGTTCTTATAAGATCATAATAATATATGCAAGAGCTTGATAGAGCAGTGACTACAAAGAAACTTTAAAGTGGTGCAAGGATAGCAGAGAGTGAGAGCAGAAGAGAGCTATCTGAGATATAAATAATTGACTCATAAGCTGCTTTAACTTTCATTCATACTGATTATAAGTCACTTGTACTCTTGATAGCTTAATCAGTGGTCATTGTGAAACATGATGAGTGTGCCAAGTGATCAGGGGAATCAGGTTTATCATTCAGTATGGTGTAGCAACACAAAGAGAGCACATACACTTGGTATTCCTCTCCCACATCATCATTGCTTTCGATTACAGACTTCAGGCCACTTTATCTTTCTTGAGGGATCCAACTAGCCTTTGATTTCTCTTGTCCTTTGCTAAGAAGATTTCATTTTTTTGGTATGGAAATTCTCTTTGCCTTATTAGATAAAATTTCCTCTTATCTTTTGAAAGAGAGTCTATTAAGCTGATGCTATGCTCTTCTTGACCACAATTTGACCGAAAGGAGACCAATAAAACCTTTGTTTACATGACATGGTTAGAAATGACCGTGTGGGGATGAGGCAGAATGGAGAGATACGGGTTTCGCACTGAGAGCCTTGCTTTTCCTGTTGTATTAATACCCCCAGGGCATGTTACAGGTTAAGCCAATTTTGCGGCTGCTAATATCTTGTGATATTTCTGAAATTTTATTGTTGTTGTGGTTTTGGAATAGCACATGACAGAGATATTACACTTCTGAACATAGTCAGCAGAATTAGTAGGTGAGATGCCTCAGTTTGTTTTGTTTGTTTGTTTATTTTTTTTGCTAGTTAGCCATATGTTTGAACGGTTTGGGCAGACATACCTCCATTTTACCTACTGTTTGAGACATGCCTGGTGGAGATAAACATCTGGAAGATGAAAAGTTTTCCTGTTTTCATTGGGAGTTATCGCTACTATCTCTGATTTTTTTTTTTCATCATTTTATATTTTGTATGTGTTGTCTATCCCATTGCAGTACAAAGTTTACTTGGATGAAAAACAACATGATCTAGAGCCAGAGAAAGTAGAGACCTATCGTAAGCAGCTGGAGATCATTGAGAAGGTTGTGGAGCATTTAGACGGAGACTCTGACGACCATAGCATGGAGGAGAAAAATGCCCGCTTTGAAGTTCTCTTAGATTTATTGCAAAGAGTATGTGACATGTACCTTTTTTAAATGTTTTCCTTATTATTTGTGTTTCATAAAAGTCACCAAATCAGGCTTGCTATCCGGGGGTTGTGTCCCCCCCTTTGTTTTTCCTCCTATGTTTTATTTGTACATCTATTGCAAGAATTGAAACCACAGTAAGATTTGGGGCTTAATTACCCTAGATTTACTTTTGGTCTTTTGTTCTCACCATTTCTCTAAATGGTCCCAACATCAAGGAAATTTATCGCCCACCTTAGCAGTTGTTTTAAAACACAAGACATCAACTGTCAGTCAGTAATTGACTCATTACATTAAACTAAGCAAATGAGAAATGTGATGTAATACTACTGCTATGTTGAAAATCAGTAAAAATTGACAGACAATTTTATGGCCTTTTTGGCTTGTCATCGGGGCAGCATTGTCATCATCATTATTATTTTATATAAATGTCTTGAATTTCAAAACATAAACCATCAGTCAGTAAGTAATGAAAAACATGTATATTCAACTAAACAAACAACAAAACAGGAAAGTTATAGGTTAGAATTGTAGAAAATTTTGGGAACACCACATTTTTGAGCCTGCCTGTCTCTTAGTCAAGGCAACAAAAAAAAAAAAAAAAATATGAATTATAAGTACGGTATTGCACTTATGGCAAGAAAATTTTAATTACATGTTTTGTTCACTGATCTGTAGTAAATTTTGTTTTAGAAATTTAGAATTCGGTGGCCTAAAATTTAAAGTTGCCAAACGGAGGGGTGGATTTTCCCCTTGCTGATCCTCTTTGTTGGATTGATATGTGCAACTGTTTAGATTTACTTAGAGGGTGACCTTCTTTTCCTTACTTGAAAACAAGCCACACTCGTCATCATTATCAGTTTATTACTTTATACAAATGTCTTTAAATTAAGACATGGACTTTGAACTGATAACTAATGTAACAGATTAGAAAAAACAAATAAGGAGTTCAGAGAATTGTGAAATTAAGAATGTAATAAACTGATGGAACAGGCCAAATTTTCTTGGCCAAATGATTCTTCTTCAGGACATTATCTTATGGGTCATAGGGTTGGTAGCCTATGGTTGGGTGGTCAGACTCGTGATCTTAAGTTCCAGGTTCAAATAATGACCGGCCCCGATATTTTGTCCATGGGAAAGACAATTTACATACATTTCCTGACTCGACCCAGGTTTCAATGGGTACTTTACCATAGACAGTGATTGATATTATAAGGTTGATAAAGATTTGAGCGCCTAACAGGCAACCGCCTTGTATGCTTCCCAGGAAGCTGAGAACGTTTATGGGTGTCTTCTTTGGGTCTGTAGGTGTAGTAATAGATTGTAATGCGCTTAGAACCTATACTGTACAGGGATAAGCACTATATAAATACTTTATTTTTTGCATTTATTATTATTATTCTATATTTGTTAGATGCATGAGCTGGGTAACCCACCCCAAGAGGTTGTAGGAGAAGGAAACATGATGATGCCTAACCTGCCAGATCTGGGAGCCATGGGACAGGTAAGAATGTCAAGGACATCTTATGATACAAGACTGACAAAAAGATGAGCTTTTGTCTTATGTTTATACAAACTATGAATGATATTTTCCTTTCTCTTGCTCAGAAGAGGAGAATGTATATACCTTGTTAACTTACATGGCATAGGATACAAATGAAGTAGGTTTGAGTCCTCCTGGAAAATGTCAGTAGAAAATGTCTTGCATGTGATATGTGTAGTCGAGGGACAAAAAGTCATATGTGGACATAAAAATGGAAACAAAACAGAATTTTGAAATTTGCCAATTGCATCAAAATGTTAGCCTATAAATTGAAATGTTAACATGGAGTGCACACTGTCATGTTCTAGTAGAAAATCATGCAATTCAGGTGAAGCCATAGATCAGGCTTCCATGTCCCTTGACAGTGGGATTTATTCAGATTACCTAGAACACTGGGAAGTTCAGGTACAGGTCGCTATGACCTATATTGTCCATCACTTCTAAAATATGATCAGTGTCTTTGTGTGAAGTTTAGGAGTCATTTACTTGTTGCTTGTGAAAGCTCTTCTACCAACATCTTGTGAAATTGCAAACTGTATACAATTATTCATCTCTGTGGTATGAATATTTGAAAGTGTAACTAAAATTGATCATTTGAATATTATATTTGTATGCTTTCACAGTAAATATCTTCAAATTAGAGCGATAGAATCTTTTGAATTCAACTGCAAAGAGACAGTTTTCATGTCTTATGTATTTGATAAAAAATTTGATGATCCATTTGTTATTATATGTCTCTCTGTTGGGGAAAATTGTTGATTACTAACAGAATTCATAATGTAGTGTCTGACATTGTGTCTTATGAAGAACTAATTATGCCAATATAAACAAATGCAGCCAGAGACACCAACTGTCTGCATTAGCCACTCTGGGGAGTTGAACACTCAGCTTCTTATTCATATCTTTGCTAGGCATATTGCTTGAACTTCATACTAAAATTCATGGCTCATTAATGGTATTGCTGCATGTGAAAGAAAACGTTAATTAAATGATTTACTTTAATTGTATAGGAGAAGGTTTCTAATTCTGTTTAAAAAGGAAATTAAAAAAATGCATTTTTGAGCAATTAGAATTTTATGCCTTCTCATTACAATAGTTAAATGAATATATATATGTAAGATTTTTGTTCTTTTGGCATGTATAACTTTTTAATATTATTTATCTCAAAGCGCGACATGGCTGTGTTGTTATTATTATTATTATTATCATCATCACTTAGTTGCCAAGTGTTCCGTATAATACGGAATTGTTCCGTATTTGAGCATCCGAGTCTGATAATCCGTTTTTAAGGGCCAAAATCCATATTTGCTGGGTTAAAAAAATACTGCTTTTTCGTGGAAAGTCTAAAAAAAAAATGTTGTAAAGATGTATAGTATAGGCCTAATCCAAATAGGCACGTAAACAAAAGCGCCCGTTTGTTGCTGTTTCCCAGGTAAGTTATAGTTTTACACGCCACCCATAACATGACATAGAAATAAAGAGAGAAAAACTAGTCAACCGTGGTTTGCCGGAGATTATTTTGCAGGGCCTACTTGGCATTCAGCTTTTGAATCGCCGATTGGGCTTTAGATCTATGATTGTTTGCGAGATAATGTGCTCAGCTGTTCAGCTTAACTCCTTTAGTTGTTGTTTGTCAGTGAAATTCTTAGAAACTTGTGCCAATAGATTTATCAATACAGATAGGCTATGTCTATTTTATTTTTATTAACAGAGCGGGTTGGAAACCGAGATCGACAGATCTAGATCCATCCTAGATTCTAGATCTATACTATGTGCTGCGAACACGCTTCTATTTTTGGCTACTCAGCCTAAATCTCGTGAAATCCCGTTCCTGTAATCAAATTAGTTATTAATCACTCTCGCAAGATCAGAAGGGGATTCCCCTGGGTGCGGGAAAAACGGACAGATCTGGATCCCGTCCAAGATAGACTAGACTCTCGTCTCTAGCCTAGACCATCTTAAGTAGTCTTGTGAACTGCGAATTATGTGATTGTTACAAGAATCACCCAAGCCTAGATCTATTGATAGCCTGCCTATGACCACTGAGTCTCTGGGCACTTATCTTCTTGTGAGCATTTCTTCAAAGACAAAATGTTTAGGCCAAGATATCTAAGAGCGGAGGTGATTATAAACTTGATTTCGATCCTAGATCTACAACAACTCTTTTCAGTCTTAGACTAGTTAAAAGCCTCCACCTATTTCCCTGTTTGCTATACTGGCAGGACAATTGGACTAAGAAAAATGTTTAACCACCACTAAGCATTGCTACAGGCAAGATGATTTTCTTTTTTCTTTCATTTTTATTAATGAATGGACTATAATTTCTCTTTAAAATTATAAAATCTAGCCAAGAGAAGTAATTTTTCTCTGTTAATTACTAAAAGCCTTCAGCTTTAGGGGAACTCTGCCCCAGGACCCTGCCATGGGCCTATGGCAGCCCCTTGACCCCGGCCGGTATGTGCGTTCCTTATTTAAGTTTTGGAAAGTTGGCAGCTATGTATTAGGACTAGGACAATTTATTTCCTTTGTAACTAGAAGTCAGGGAGACTGATAATATTAGTTGATCATCCTTTTCTGAGTTTTATCTGCATTATTAATATTATGCAGTACTAGTAGAGACTGGGGGATATTTGTGGGGCCTTTTTAAATAAACCCATAAATATACCATACATTGACTTGTTTCCTATTTTCCACCTGTGAACACTCATCACCCACTCAACTGAAATAATGATCAACTGTCAACAACATAAACGGACATGCAAAATTGCTCAAAATTATTAGTTCAGGTGCACAGTGTCAGTAAATTTATGTTACTAGTGGAGTGTGGAGTGATATGTCTCTTCATTTGGTCTCAAAATAAAAATAGCAATACTTTGATGTGAAAAGAGTACATATTTGAAGGCATCACTGTCAGCTACAAACTGGGGTTATTTATACGTACACTCTTTCGTGGATCTGTATTGATCTAGGCAATTTAAAAATGTTTTTTTATTGGCTTTGATGCATCTGGGTAAGGAAATATAATAGTTGAATTTTGTTGTTTTCACATTTTATAAAGTTAATTCACCAAGACTAAAAAAAAATCATCAGGCACTGATGGAAAAATAGTCCTAACAGTATGTAAATTTTAACAGATGCACATTTTATAGTAAAGTTTTCAAGCTTGACACAAAATGTGACAGATTGTTTTTTTTTTTTTTTTACTTTAATAGATAATGTAATATATTATTTTGCTTGTGAGTGTTGTTATTCTTGTCATTGTTATTGTTTTTAAATTAACCTTTGAGCTGAATCCAAGCAACAAAAATTTACTACTTGTAGAGTTATGGTGATAAAAGATGGAGACTTCTAATGTTAGTTGATCACATATTCAAAATTATATTCATATGCCAAGAAACAACTGTTAATGGAAATAGTTTGAAGTTATTAATTATATAACATGTAAATATTGTTGACAAAATTGAAAGCTGTCAGTTTTTTTCAAGTGAGTCTAACTGTGATTGCACAATGCAGAGGGGGAGGGGGGGGGGTGTGTGTGCAGGTCCAGGGAATGATTTTTTAATGGTTGAACCTAGGGCTTTTTAAGCAGTGTTGTTTTGATTTAAATCGACCAAGTTTTTTTTATTTAAATCAAATGATTTTTTTTGTTAAAAAAAAATCGTGATTTAAATCGTCTGATTTTTTTTACTTTTATGTAAAAATTGCTTTTTTTTTTGTGGACTTTCAATTTGATTTTAGAATATTAATGGCATTTAAACAGCTAAAACACTTGTATTATTATATACAAGGTGTCTCACAATAACGTATGGGATTCTGTACACACTACAATTCATTACTACATGTGTTTGTTAAATTTATTGATTTTGATTTGTCTCAGTTGATATGTATAAGAGCCATTCTCAAAAGGTCGACCATAACTGCACTACCCTCACTTCAGGTTCACAAAATGAAAGGAAAACACTAAAAT
>JBCAUA010032922.1:0-12246 GCA_038406235.1 Peronia verruculata | reverse complement strand
CCCCCCCCCCCCCCCCCCCCCCCCCCCCCCCCCCCCCCCCCCCCCCCCCCCCCCCCCCCCCCCCCCCCCCCCTCGACGAAAGGAGAGAAAATCAAAACAGCAGCGATATTCAGTTTTCGCATCTTAGCACAGACCAAAAGCTCTGCAAGCCGGCAAGAGATGGCGGGGAAACGGGGGCGGGGGCAAGTGGCAGATAGGGCCAGTTAGATGACAGTGTAAGCGGAGGTCATCATCAGAACCACCAATAGTAACAATAACAATAACAATAACAACAACCGGTTGATGAAGGGAGAGCGAGGAGCCAGGAACAGCACTCACAGGCAGATGATTTCATAGTTTTGAAGTTCAGTATTTATTTGGACCCTGTGTGTTTCCATACAGAACTAACATATCTGTCAACATCTAGTGCCAGACTGCTGTCCTGTCATCCTTACCCTGACCACAATATCGTGGTTGTGAATAGTGTAGGTCAGGCATGTCGAAAGTCTGGCCCGCGGGCCGAATGTGGCCCTTGCAAGTTTCATCCAGCATCCAGCCTCGTCGCATTAAACTAATTCACAAATGGATTTTCTTTCAGTGAGACATTTTACTGCAGTCGAGATCTCAGTGTCATCCCTTACATTAGTGCAGGCGAGTTATTCTTGGATATCATTTGCTATACAATTTTCATAAATAGTTTGTTTTCATGGATTATTTTAATATTTATGATTTCAAGAAAATGTGAAGCTGAATGTTCGGCCTCCACACATTTTCATCCTATAACACCTGGCCATCTTCTCAAAACGTTTGGACACCCCTGATGTAGATATTCACATAAGAGATTTTTGTTTCCCTTGAGAACTGTCCTTAACATCGCTCATACCGAATAAAAACTGCTCAGCTGTGAGGGAAAAAAGCCCAAATTTCTTCCATTCATCAGGAGAAGCAGCTTTCTAATACAACCGGATATTTATACTGCTGCCTTTGCTCTTGGCTGTGTCTTGCGTGGCTGAGCTGCCAGACGAATCCTCGCTTTACTGCAGTGTTTTTGTGTAGACAGAACATCAGATCTGTTTGTACTTTCGCCAACACAAACATACATGACCTGATCTTTGTTTGTCTACCACGCCCTGCCACGTCACACTGCACTGCCCACTGCCTTTCCTTTCTGGGATTGAGGTCACTGTAAGGTCAGGTCAGGGTCATCTCTCCATCCCTAGAATCATTTTTGGACATTAATTGACGTCATTCTGACCTAATTAGGACTTGTTAACCTGTTTCAAACAGCTAGGACATTCATAGCCATAAATGTCTGTCTTCTCCCACTCGTTGATGAGTTTCATAAATTCAAATGTTTTGTTTGAAAACTGCCGTGGAGAGAAGAAAGGCCGCCAAAACCTGTTGACCTGCTTAGCAGGATACAATCCACAACAGCCAATACCAATCACCGACTGTGAGAACCACTGGAGTGGTTGTTTGTTCGTTCATGTCTTCTTCCATTTATGACCTGTCAAAGATAAGGTCCAGAACTTTAAGGTTGAAATAACAATAACATTCTGTCAAAGGTTGTCAGTATACTTGATTGGTTGCCACGTCAGAGTCGCGACTCCTGGATGTCGTGGACAGACACAAGACTAAGAACTGGATGTCGTGGACAGACACAAGACTAAGAACTGGCTGTCGTGGACAGACACAAGACCAAGAACTGGCTGTCGTGGACAGACACAAGCCCAAGACCTGGCTGTCGTGGACAGACACAAGACCAAGACCTGGCTGTCGTGGACAGACACAAGACCAAGAACTGGCTGTCGATGTGGAGGGAAGAAGAGACTAAATGCCAGTTTGTTTTATCAACTGAAGCGACAGAACACAAGGTCCGATGTCGGTTCGCTGACAAATAGTCCTCAGACTTTGGTGAAATTTCAAGTTATGCAGGCGTTGATGTTGCCAAGAACCCTCACTTCGAGAATTCCATTTTTTTTTTAAATCAATTATTATTATTATTTTTTTTTTCATTCAATCACTCGCGCTTTCCTCTTGTAGTTGACTGAAGTTCTCCACATTTTAATCGTCCGCCAACCTGACGAGACGGTCACACTGAGAGAGACAACGAGCGACGTCACAGTTCATATTGAGTTGTCATACACAGTCAGACCCAGAACTGTCTGTCTGTTAGTACCGAAGTGGCCGTGGATGACAAGCGAAGTGGAGATGTAGATGTACCCACTCTCAGTGCACACACCAGACACTCACCATAGTGAAACACTTGTGAAAGTATCAAGCGAGGAATGTCCAGCTGGCCGCTTACCGTCCTTCATTCTGACTGACGCCTCTGTCTGGTGGACAGACAACTCTTACATCTCTTCTGGTTGTCAGCAGAGGTCACGTGTCTGCGTCATCTCTTCTGGCACGTGTGGAGAATTTGCTGTAACATTCTGCAATTCTGGACCATAATTCCTTGCATGACATCCGAGCCACGTCATTACGCGTGCGCCCTGCACTCTGTCACCGGAAGTGGCCGACTAAGTCCAGTTTGCGTGCGGCTTTGCCTCAAATCGACTGGTTATTGTTGAACTTTCTCGGATATTCAAATTTAGACACAGATAACCCCTCGTAAATAAGATGAAAAACGGGGCAGATGTTGGTGGGGGCGGGGGATATGGACATGGAGGAGGGGAGCAAAGGAGGGCGGAAGGAGAGGACACTTCCGAACAAATAAATCTGGACAGTCCCAAAGAGATTCTTATTTCCTGAACCTGCTGAAGCAGTTAATGAACTCCATTCTATTGAGGTCATGCCAGCCAATTCTCACTTGTTCCTGAGCTCGTACTGTTTATTCAAATCTAAGAGTTAATGAAAATTTTAGCTGGTATTAATATTGTACTCAATGTATCATTGATGGTTGCTAAGACATCGCCAAGCCAGGACATCTAAGTAGGTCAAATTCAAATGAGGAAACTGAACCCAGCTCTGCTGTCACTACCATCTCCATGTTCAACACTGAATGTTCAAACTTTGTACCAAACACACACACACACACACACTCATACCACACACACACACACACACACACACACAACACACACAACACACATACAATACACACACACACACACATAAACACACACACACACAGACAATCATTCCTCCTCTTACCGTTCATAAGCACTGAAGCTCTTTCAGCAGCACAAACATTTGTCCAAAAACGCCACACAGACCAACAAATAAACAGACACACACACATACATACACACACACAAACACACACACACACACGCACACCAGGTCTCATTATGTGTGCCGTGTTCACTTCTTATTTGTTTTCTTCCTCTCTTTTGTCCCTCAGCCAATGTTTCAGAAATGTATTTTGCAAAGGAAACAAAAGTTAACAAAAAAAAAAAAAAGAAACAGACAAACAAAACCACAGACCGCACGAGGTTCAAAGCCGAAAAGGAAACATAACGGAGAGTTGAGAAGGAAAATGGATGCCAGCATAGGACGCACTGCTTATTGGCAAAGTAGAAATGAGAAGAGAGAAGGAAAGTGTCAAGCACACACAGAGACAGAACACGCCTACCTGTAGCGCTTCCTCTATCCGAATGGCCTGCTGTATAGACTCAAACTCCATGTCTGACACCGTCCCTTCCCGCTGGACCAGCGTGGCCTCATTCAGGGCGTCGGTCAAAACATCGTTCTCCAAATCCTCCAATCTGGAGACCATCTTCAGCCGGTCCACTTCGCTCTGCAGCTCGATGATCTTGGCCACAAAGCTCTCTAGTGTGGGCGGAGTCAGCCCCGCCCCCAGCAAACTCTCCTCCGATTCTTCACTGATCGGCCGCACGCGGAACTGACCAACGGCTCGCTTGGCCGTCCTCTTCTGCGGGGCACCTTGACCCAGGTATTTGTTCATCAGCCAGTATTTCTGGATTGTGGCTAAATTGTCCGCCCCTACTTCGTCCTCAGCTTCCTGCAGCGCTACCTGGCGGGCCGCCTCGGCGGTGACGTCATCCTCCAGTTCTGTGGCGATGGCCTGGCTTAGTTCTCTCTCTGTCTCCTCGATTTCCTCGGCCACCTCCGGGGACAGGTCAGCCACCACCTCCTCTACAATCTTCTCACCATTGCTGCCCGGCATCTCCTCCACCAGCACCTCTGTTTCCTTGACACCAGGTGGCGCCTCCTCGTCCTCCGCAAACACGGACTGTAACTCTTCCTCACTGACCGGCTCCACAACAGCCATTTCCTCTTCCGGCCCGCTCTCCTCACTGACACTGTCTATAACGGTTACTTTAGCTGTTGGTGACTCCGCTGAATTCTCCCCGAGTTTGAGGGCCTGTTTCTGTAACTTGCCCACGGCCTTCATCAGGGCCCGGAACTCATCCTTGGTCAGTGTGTCCAGTGAGAGATTGGCCTCCCCTGAACTATCCGGCATTGCTGGCGTCACCGACTTCTTCTGAACGACTTTTTTGTCGCCTTTGACGTTAACCATTTCTTCTTTCTTCTTTTTCTCCGGTTGTTCATCCACAGCAGACGTCAATTTGTCGCTTTCACTGTCATCGCCAAAAATATCCTCTAACTCCTCTCTGGAAGGTTCTACAGACATTGGCATGGCAGGTGCATTGTCCATTGGCAACTCATAGCCCAGTTCGGGACCAAAGTCCTTGAACTGGCCAACACTAGACCACGCTGGACTCAATTCTTCCATCAGGGGCTCACGTGACTGTGCCAGCCAATCGCTGACATCATCCAAGGTCAAAGCGTGACCTCCCAGAAGTGGTTCTGTGTCTAGGTAACCCTCCCCCGCGCGCCGCCTCTGTCGCTGTAGGATGGCCAGCGCTTCTGCCAAGTCTGTGCTACGCTCCTGGCGGCTGCTGATGCTGAAGGAGGTCACGTGACATGTCAGCAACACCAAGGAGAACAGCAAGGCAAAATGTCGGGTGTCCATCTTGGTTCTTCACTCACCTGCCGGGAAGGACAGAGAAACACCAAAGCCATTATTTATGCAAAAACAACTTAGAAAAGGAGTAACGTTATCACTGGAGGTAAAAACAAAATGGTCGAATCTGAGAACAACAACAGCAGAACAACAGAAGCAAAAATTGATAAATCAGCTCCAGTTCATTGAAAATGTCTATGTCTTTGCTGTAAGCAAATATATAAATATATATAAATATATAAATACAGAAAATATAAATGACCTCAGGTGTGGAAGCGCTCACAGTTAGTGAGCTCATTCTAATTAACATTGATTAAATCTCCAGCTTGTTAGTTTTGATTTTTACTACTACCTGTGTCGATTTAAAAAAGGAATGACATTTCTCTCTCCCTCCTGTTCCAAACTCTGAGATCAGCAGTACCACTTTCCCAGCCGTGATATATCAAAATAACTGTTAAATTAGAAAGTTCCATTCGCGCCCACGTGTTTGTAAAGATGAGGGAAACAGGTGGAGTAATGTTCTAGACTGACCATCGTCCATCTTTCCTTTCTTTAGTGGTCAGTAGTCTGGTCAGTGACCTGTACTTGATTAATGTCCGGCTAGGGATCAAAGATTAAAGATATTTGTATGCATTTAGAGGCGGATTTCATTGTCTGTTTATTTGTTTGTCTGGTGGCTAATCACCGTCCAGATCTCTAACTCCTATATGGCTGCCAGTTGGCAGGATGTCCGAGAGTCGGGAGCAAACTATGAAAGGGGGATCACTGCCTATGTACGTTTTGTATGTTCCTGTGAATACTCGAACCTTGTGACATCTGCCACAAAGCGACCTGTAGATTTTGAACTGTGTGGTTCTTACCTAATCCATTCTTAAATAAAATAAAATAAAATAAAATAAAAACAAGAACAAAATGTTCTCAGACTAACAAACAAAGTCAAGAACTTTTCTCATCCTGAATAGTCAGTACGTTTGTTTAATTTGTTGTTTGTGTTGGGATTTGACGACACATCAGCACGATCACGGCTATATTGTGCCGAACACGGTAAGATATGTTTACACGTCAAGAAGGCTGATCAAGTACGAAAGAGAGGGGGACAAAAGACAGGAGTAAAGAGAGAGAAAAGAGGTGTCACCCTTGGAACATCGAGAATGGCATTCCATGATAGACATCCCATCGACGGCGGGCTTTCCCCGCCTGCAGGTGGAAGCAGATAACCTATTTATAGACCCCGGGGCCCTGCGGGGGATCATTACATAGTACTGCTGGGTGACTCTCCACCAAGGTATGACTAGTGGAGCCCGAGCCGGTCGGTCGCCGTTCATGTCTCAGTTATAGGGACTAGAGAGGAGGATGAAGATTAGGATTGGATAGCAAAGGATAGGAGAAAGAAAGTAGGAGATCCACTTACTCACCCATGTCCCTTTCTTTTGCTACAGGTGAGACAGGTCTGGCATTTGTTTTCTGCGTACCTCTCTCTCTCACTCTCTCTGTCTGTCTCTCTCTTTCTTTCTCTCTTTTTCTCTCTCTCTCTCTTTCTCCCTGTCTTTCCCTTTCTTTTTCTCTCTCTTTCTCTTTTTCTGTCTGTTTTTCTCTCTCTCTTTCTCTGTCTCTCTCTTTCTCCCTCTCCTTCTCTCTCTTTTTCTCTCTCTTTCTCTCTCTTTCTCTCTCTCTTTCTCTCTCTCTGTCTCTCTCTTTTTCTTTCTCTCTCTTTCTCTCTCTCTTTCTCTCTCTTGGCAAAACGGCTCATGCTAGATCAAAGAAACGCTCTGTCTAAGCCCTATATTCATTGTTTCAAAAGCTGTGTATGTCACTACATGTGTTTGTATTTCTGTGTGTATGTGTGTATACGTGTCTGTGTTTGTATATGGAGGAACAGGAAAGAGGATTGGGGGAAAGGGGGAGGGGGGGAGGAGTAGATTCCCAATTTAGGCCGACTTAACGTCCAATCAAACAGCGAAGTTTGTGGTAATCCTGAGCTCTGTACCACCAGTCAGAGACTCCGTGTGTGAGTGGCCGGCTTCTTTTATCGGTGCGTTTGAGCGCTCATTCATGTTTGTCACCTAATTTTGCAGGGCAAATCTCAAGAGTTGTTTGTCTGGTGAGTTTGCCAGAGACCCAGTCTGCATGAGCCGTCAGCTAAGTGTTTGTGACATCATCGCTGCTGGTGATAGGCGGGAAATTAGCCGGGTGGCGTCGGCGACTTATACGGGAGGGCAGTAATAGGCGGGATCTTCGTCGAGCGGGTCGGTGATATGCGGGATATTAGCCGGACGATCGGTGATGTGTGGGATAATAGGCGGGGGATCGATAACGGGCGGGAACTCAACCGGTCGGTCAGTGATATGCGGGATATTAGCCGATGATCGGTCATATGCGGGATAGTAGCCGGTTGGTCTATGGTAGAGGGGAGGCCGGAATGAAAAACAGACATTCACGCTATCAAAAGAGGAAGATTTCAGATCTCAGACACATAGGGTCGGACAGAAAATGTTTATAGCGAAAGACCAGGAGGAGAATGTAACATTGATGCTGGCCAAGCTAACGGAAGAGAACATTGAAGAAAACAGCAATAAGGACAACAACAACAACAGTAACAACAACAACGATAGCAACAACATAATAAATTCCAGCAAACCGCAGCGGCATGCGTGGCATAGCGGTTAGAGTATTGGACCGAAAACCAAACGGCACTGGTTCACATCCACTCAGATTCCCTAGGGGAGAAAAAAAGGGTGGATGACGGACATCGGGAATCATGCCGCCGATGTGGCCGGGGTTCTAGAAGATGTCAGGAAGTTAAAGGCCGAAACATCTGATGAAAGAACCCACTCTTTCTCTGAAGACCGTCACCTGTCTCGCTCCACCTGAGGAGTTTTCCTACCACCTCAGGTTTTTCACGTATAATGTGTTTCAATTTTTGGCTTACTTGCAGAACAAGCTTGTAGATTCTTACCACTGCTGTTGTTTCTACTGCTAAGTTGCTGCAAGGAAGTAGAAAGTATTCATTATACTAGTTGTTGTGATAGCTGAAGAAGAAAACGGAAACAGCAGTAGTAATAACAGCAGCGATGATAATAATGATAGTGGCAATTGTTGATATGTAGTAGCAGTGGTAGTATTAATCGTAGCAATAATGGAAGTTGTGGTAGTGGTAGTGGTATATGCAGTTGAAGTAGAAGTTGTTGTAGTTGTAATAGAAATTGTAGTTCTTGGTGTTAATGTGGCAGTGGTGGTGGGGGTTGTGGTGGTAGTAGTGGTGGTAGTTGCAGTAGTAGTAGTAGCAGTAGTAGCAGTAGTAGTAGTAGTAGTAGTAGTAGTGGTAATAGTAGTAGTAGTGGTAATAGTAGTAGTAGTAGTGGTAATAGTAGTAGTAGTAATGGCAGCAGTGGCTGTATGCACAATAGTAGATGTAGTCATAGTAATAGTAGTAACAGCAGTAGTAGTAGTAGTAGTAGCAGATCGAGTAAGAGTAGTATTGGTGGTGGCAGTGACAGTAGAATAACATAGCATATGTATTAATTGTGTTCGTTGTTTAAAAAACACTTGGTTACCAGAAGCTACTGCTCATCTTTTTTCTAATTTCATTGCAGAATTTCTTAGGCCGTGTGTCACGTTGGCCCACCCACAATTGGTCTTCGAAAAAATAATCTGTCATTATATTCCCAAACTCTCTCAGATATTAATTTTATATTGCTCTCAGTAATGGACTGGTAATCTTATATCATTAAAGCTATCAACTTCCATGGCAACTGGTTTACGACAGGTAAGAAACATCATGCCTTTGGTCAGATATCGAAAGTAGTAATCTCAGGTGTCATTATCATCAGAGCAAATGACCAGAGAAGCTGTATCCGTTCTCAGAGATTTAATCTACTTTGCATCCATATTTCATTTCTCTGATGGCAAAATGTTATTTCTGGTGACAGTATGAAAACACACTGGGCAGGATCTCAGAAATTTCGCAGTTCAAGTTACGGAGGAAAGAATAAGCGTAACTCATATTTAGAAATTCCCTAGATCATTGACATATTAAATATATAATGATGATGAAGACCTTTGTTGACCTGAAGAAGGACCAGTTTGGTTAGAAACTTTGGCATTCTCATGAAACACCAGGAAGAAGTTATTTATTTGTGTTGGCAGATTTAACCATCGCTATCAAGTTCTTTATAGATTTCTGTGTTATTTGTTTTCCTTGAATTGTTTTATTAGTTACCGGTCTGACAGTTATATTGTATTTTTATAAAATGATGAAGGCCATGGTGATGATGAAAAAAAAAAAAAAAGTAATCATAATAATGATCATAAAGCAATAACCCCAGAGGTTAGATCTGTCCACAAAAATCAGATTTTCTTTTCACTTTTATATTTTGCTTCCATGATCCCATGATGATAAACTTAGGCTTATTTCTTTAATGCAAACCCCACCAGGGCCAACATATGTACACTTATATAAAACAACGAAGAAGATTAGAATCAGAAACTAACACAATTAAACTTATGGAAACAGCGCATAGCTCTGGATTGAAGCAATCTATCGCGGGTGACTTTTCTTTCTTCATACATGTGGATGACAATTAGTAGGTAAGTGATGCACTTTGTTTTCCACCAGATTCTGAAAATCATCATGAAAAATTAATAATAATGTCTCTCCGCAACGATATGTTACACGGGCGGCCAATCCATCAATCCATCGATCGATCCATCCATTATCCATCCATCCATCCATCAGTCCATCTATCCACCCATCCATTCATTCATCCATCCATCCATCCATCCATCAGTCCATCCATCCATCGTCCAAAATCTATATCTAGCTTTATATCTCATGACACTATCAGCAAAGAAAATGAGAAGAAAAAAAATAAGATCAAGTAGGCTCTCAAATCGTTTTCCAATCCTTGAGCCAGGCGCTTGTAAGCTTTAACTTCAGTAAAAGATAAACTTCAGATTTGAATTTCGACACAGTCATATAATATCCAAAACTCAAACACACACCAAAATGTTGATAGGATGTCACTTAACCAAATATTGTAAAGGAAAGTCATTAAAAAAAAAAATATATATATATATATAATGCGTAAACATGTAGTTTGTTGTGTGGCACATCGCATGATAACAATTTTACACATTCACACTGAACATTTAAATTGTAGAATATAAGCCTATCTGAAACAAAAAGTGCAGGTTCGTTTGTGTCCTCGCTTTCTTAAAAAAGATGCTTCAGAGAGCAATTCGAGAATTAGACTCCTTGTTTGAATAGGTATCAATTGTGACAGAAAACTCTATGGGTGATATTTTAATTAGATTAGTACCGTAGCATTTACAGAGTTAAAATGTAGGTAAGACACTTGGACACTTGTTTAATCAATGATTTATGAGATTTCTCTCCACAGATCTTGATAGAAACATTGTGTGTTTATGGCGAGAGCCTAGGGAGGAAATGTCGCCTGACAACTGTATGTTCTCAGCAGGATATTTGTTTTGTTTGTGTTGGGGTTTAACGATACATCAGCTGGATTACGGCTATATTGTGTCAAACACAGTAAGAGACGTTTACACGTCAAGAAGAAGAGGGGAAAGAAAGCGGGACAGAAGACAGGAGGAAAGAGAGAAAGAGAGAGAGAGAGAGAGAGGAAATGCTTCCCCTGGAATGTCGAAGATGGCCGGCACTCCATGGGAGACACCCCATCGATGGTGGGCCTACACCGATTGCAGGTGGGAACAGAGCGGAATTGGCCACTTTTTCAATGATACCTCGGGCCTCCGCGGGTGCTGAGCAGGATGACACCAAGGCACATTTAGTCTCATATACAGAAACAAGCCAAAACGGCCACCAGAAAGGTGACTGAAAGACCGAAAAAAAAATAACGTATTCGTTAGAACCGAGTCATTGTCATTACTTCTGTCAAGATCGCGGCAATCTAAAAATAGATAACCCACCACATTTAATAAGCATCATTAGGCTTAGGCAACCAAAGGCGAAGACAGCTATTTCTTGTTTTCCTTTTCGGGTAACCACGAGGGGAGAAAATTTGCTACTTATCACAGTAGTTCTATAACGCGTATGGTGTAACGAAACAGGGGATCGACTAGGTAGTTACCACCAATAGCAACAGAGCTCAGGAAAATATAAATATCGATCCGTTCATCCTCCGGGTGGGTGGACCGGTCGATATCTATGGGATCCAGCAGTGGTATCGAGGCTCCGGTTCTATTTAATTAGGCCTTCGCACAGTCCGAGGCTTCGATTCCTCAGCTTTGCCCAAACCCTTTCTATTATAATTTATTTAACATTTTCCTTAAGAATGACAAGAGCTATCTCGTTGCCATGCGAGGAGCACGCGATGCCAACCCTGAACACAGATAATATCAAAAACGGGGGGGGGGGGGGGAGGGGGGGGGGAGTGTGCACCCACAAGGCATACACGTAAACACTTTAAAACAAAGCCTGTTTAGCTCAAGCACCACCAGACTCGCTCCACTGTGAGAGAGAACCGTTGTCCCGAATGCATGTAATTTGACAATGTATTTTTTCTTCTGAAACACCTGGCCATTCCAGATTATTGCTATAATTTTATAGTACTGTATTTTGAAGATAAAGCGGATCAATTGTGGTGCACGCAGCCAAATAATTTCCACCATAGTAGTTTGAATTCTATTACATCTTCCACATCACAATCCCAGTCGCGCCTCTGGTGTCTCGTTTAGAAATATCACAATGGAGCTTGACACAGCTCCTGACAACCAAATTAACCAAATTCGCAACCAAAAACCACGATTATAGTAGTAGCCAATATCATGTTCTGACTGTATGGAAGATGTATAGGTACGTCTTACACACAACGCACGCGTACACATACTACAGAATGGGCGCATGCACAAGCACGCAGACGCAAGATAAGTTCGCATGCCCAGACATATGGAAAGACCTCATAGGCAAAAAAGAAGACGGGTAGCATACATATTCCTAGAGAAAAAAGCTGGACTATGGACAGACAACATACTTGTCCACAAAAAAAAAAAAAAGGCAGGAACACACACACACAAAAAAAAGGCAGGAACACACAATGTCCTTGGAGAAATGGCAGGCATACACATGAAAACTTTTTAGAGAAATGGCAGGAACTTTGAGAATTGGCAGGCACACACAAAAGCACAACTTTGAGAAGTGACACATACGCAGGCAGGCAGACATACACACGCACGCAGGCAGGCAGGCACGCGCACATACATACACATACGCGCAAACTTTGGGAAATGGCAGGCACAGGCACACACACACACACGTGGCAGGCAGGCAGGCAAACGCGAACGCGCACCCGAAAAAA
>JBCAUA010032911.1:0-12246 GCA_038406235.1 Peronia verruculata | reverse complement strand
GGAGTATTCAGCAAAATTCCCAATCAAATTCAGGGAAAGATGGTAGGGCCAACTCTTTTATTTTGCTCCTATTGATAGAAGCAAGTGCTGCATTCAACAGTGTTTTATGACTATTTCGACTGTGAAAGAAAATGACTGGACTTTGGTTGGAGAGCTTACGCAGTACAATGAAAGAAAGGGATTGTCTCTATGAAAGTGTAATAGCTTATCAAAAAGCAAATACTAGCGCTAAGGCCATATTTGAGACCCAAGAACAAGCCCCCCAGAAGGCACTAGAGAGAGAAGGGGGAGGAGGGAGGGGAGGGAACTATTATTCCATGGTCCACAATTACTTGATTTTTCTCTCTGCCAAATTAATTTTTGTATAGTTGTGTGCACATTGAAGATTTTTCAATATTTTTATGGTCAATAGATTTAGGTGTTTTTGTTCTGTTTTGTTTTTCTTCAATTTGTTTTCGTTTTTTTTTTTTTTTCATTTTTGTCTGTTTTCTTTTGTTGTTGTTTTTTTTTTTTCCTCAAACTTTTGTTTTTCTTCTGCTTTATTTTTCTATGCCCCCCCCCCCCACAAAAAAAAAACCAATATATCTTCATCATATTGACCAACATACTTTCCTTTATATAATAAAAAAAAATGTTACAAGGGTTTGCTGCGTTTCTTTTACTTTTTGAAAACAAGACCTACCTTCCTGAACCATATAGAATTAGAATGCTTTCGCCATATCAAGAGACACAACACCATCCGAAAAGATATTTCAGAAAGGACAGTAGAAGCCGAGGCAGACAAGGAAAGATGTGGACCGACAAAAAAAGGAATTGGTTGCGTCAGTCCCCGATCAGATGGACACAAGTAGCCAGTGATCGAGTTGCCAAGAGAGTAACTGCACGGCAACCCCTGGGACAGTCAGGGCGCCACAGAGAGAGAGAGAGAGAGAGAGAGAGAGTTGTCCCTAGGGATGTCAAAAGGCACCTCATCTTCAATTAGTCTCCTACTGCCAAACAATTATTACTCCATTGGTTTAACTAGGCCTATACCCCCCCCCCCCTGTTTTTAAGCCTGCATAGGCTCATCCCAATATTATTATTATTTTTTTTTTTCTGCAGACCACATCTCTGTCATGAAAGAATGAAGGAAGGAAAGGTGTAGGAGAGGTGTCCCTTTAGGGACAGAATTATTTTAGGAACATTATCACTACCAATTCTATCATACATGATGGGCAGGGTACACTTGTTGAAACAATGACCGTTTTCTGAATAAAAGAGTGTTCTATATAAACATCAACATATCCAGGCTGAGTGTTAATGGTGTATCACTAAGGTTTCAATGGTGTGGTTCTGATAGAGAGAGGGGGGGGGGGTAGGGGGGGTGGGGGTGCGAAGTCAGCACGAGGAAAGAAAATGGGTCAAAATAAATATTATGGTTTTTTTTTAATCAATCTTGAGGTAATTTATTCTAAACTATTCAACTAAGAACATATTTCTGGGTAGCAAGACGAACATTGAGGAAAGTCCAAAGGCTTACCCATGCTTGGAAACCACGAGCAAGCGAGAAGCTCATCTCAACATTGCATGCATGCTCTGCTCGGTCGTTGCCACGTGATAACAGCGCGTTGTAAACTGATTCTAATCAAAACAGTCGGTGACACGAGATAACCACCTTCAGCTGGTTGAAAGACGCATAGTCCGAAACCGGATTCGTTGACAGAAAGACCAGGCGTTCGTGGTCCCGTTTTTACGAACGAATGCCCTAGTTGGGACTGGAGGATAATATTGACTGCACAGCTGGATGTGTAGACCTAGTAGTTAAGCTGTCCCCGTAAACTGTCAGTTGTGAGATAGCAGTGGTGGAAAGAAGTGGGTTTATAGCAACTGAAGAAGTCAAAGAGTGGCAGTGAAACTCGACTCAATTCTGGAAGGATAAAGAATCATTTACCTTTTTTCTCCAGCTCTTTATATCCAGATATTCCAACAATGCCTAAAGAAATGTTTTCCAGGTGAGCCTTGCGTTGAGTATTGTTGCTTGACATCATTCCACTAATTGTACCGATAGTCAGATTTCAACGCTGGATTATGACAGAATCTGTTCTCAAACCTAATAGAAAATCCAGCTGAAAAATTAATTATTGATTATATATTGATAAAGAGTGCGCATTGCTTTATTGAGTAAAATAGGTGGATTTGTTTCAGGAGAACGTTAGGTTTGGTGAATCCGAATTCCAGGACAAGCATCAATAAATTAGTCGTAAACGTCTGCATCACAACGGATAGCGACTTTAGTAAGGTTCCTAGCAAGCTAATGGTGTTATATTTGGAAAGGAAAAGGGTTATTGGCAGTAGTCAATAATTTGTCTTGCTTCATTTTTCTGCCTCAACTTGATATAATTACATAATTTCTTTCTTTCTTTTTACTTTTCTTTTGGGTGTGAATCTGGAATGTTTTGCTTGATGAACAGTTTTATAAAAACTGCTAAATATAGGATCCAGGAGTATACCTTAGTTCCGAGAAAATATTTATCTTGCAAATCTATTATCGTTGTTTGGAATACTACCTGATCTAAGAGGAATGTATAAATAGCTTCTTTTCACTTCGGTTGTTCCTATAGTTGGACGAAAACGAATGTTCCAGTGTTTCAGAGAAACTTTTCGTAAGCACCTAGAAAATTAATTTAAGAAAAGAATAATAATAAAATAAAAAGCCTAGCCTATGTTGAGTGACGATCATTTCATTAGGGGAAAGTTTGCAGATTTTAGCAAACTGTTGAGCATGTAATGTATTTTTAAAAAAATCTATTAGGACCACTCTCCTCCCCCTCCCTCCACCTCTAGTCTTCCCTTCTTCAACCTACAAAAACTCTTCATAGATCCAGTTACATATAAATGCAAATATATTATTGTGATTTGCCTATACTTTCATCTCGACATTGTACGAATGTGCTGCTGAAACCTGCAAATTTTTGGTGTGCTTATGGGAATGTGAATCATTAGTATTAACTGATAGACAACCAGTCTGCTCTCCAGTTTAATGAGCACAGTTAATGACAGGTGGTTGCAATTAATTGTAAATATTACAATGTTTAAAAAAATGCTCTTTGAAAATCATTGTCTTTTTCACGTATATTAGATAGCCAATTACATGTAAATAGCTGCAAGGCTCTCACAAACATACAGCCCACTAACATGTGGCAGCTAGGGAATGATCTGATAAAGAGGAAATTTCTGGCTGTCTTGACATATTCCCAAGAAACCAGACCAATGCAGAGAATGTATTAACCCCCCCCCCCCTCCCCATCTCTCTCTCTCCCTCACACGTAGACTCTCTCTGTCTCTCTCTCTTTCTCTCTCCCAGGCACATCTGCACACATATATTTATTCCCTTCTCTTATTCAGCCTTTTTAAAACATTTTTCTATATTGCAGACCTGGTGATGTATACGACATCCAGTTTTCTATCAATGGAGAAAAGCATACAGGTGAGTCCCTCTTAAGAAGTAAGCCTATTTATTCTAAAGAGAATCATATTTGAAGAGGAAGACAGAAGAGAAACATAAAACAGTTTTATTTTAATGACATATGCATTTTAAGTACTTCAAAGACAGATTGATACTTTCTCTCAAAACCTACCAAGAACCAACTCAAGCCAGAAGAATGTCGAAACTTTCATCCATTAGAGGACATTACATGACAAGACAGAGCAAATAGATGAAGATGGAAGTGGGGGGGGGGGGGAGGGATACTGAAGGGAGAATTTACCATACTGTTTACAAGATGTAACTAACATTATGACAAGAAGATCGAGCAGTGAGGCTAAGAAATATCTGAAAGATAGTGATATAGCTTATGGGGCGTGGAAACAAATTTTATCTTTTACCACAAACTAAAACTTCAATTTACCTGTGTTTAAAAAGAGGGAAACAATGTCTGAATCATTCATCACATATATCTCTGCAGTATTTAACAAGTACTTGCCCACCACCTCGTTGAATGACTACATCCGAGATGTGGCCGGACTGAAGGGGACAAAGGTCATGTGTAAAGAGGCTGGATGTGGTTGTTGCGCTGTCACTGTGACCTTCACCACTGGAGCCAATGAGAAAGTTGAGACCAAGAGTATCAATTCTGTAAGAAAAAGGCGTACAGATGGTAGCATTTACGATCAGCACTTTGTAAAGAAAGAAAGCAAAGACGTTTTTCTTCTCTAAATTGTATCATTTTTGCCTCCGGTTTGTTTAAGAGTGATACTGCTTTGCTACTATTGGTCTGTGGCAAAGTGTCGTAAACATGTGACAAATGAAAATCAGTATCCAGGACGACATGAGAGGTAATAGGAAAGAAAACAATGAATACAATTCAAAGCATTTTTTTAGTCTGAGTGATGTCTAGAGAAAGAAACAAAAAAAAAAAAGACAGATTTTCTTATGCTGAAGTAGTTAAGAGAAATCTTTATTAAATTTTTTTGTTTTGTTTGTTTGTTAGTTTTTCGCTTGATGGCATGAACGAGTTTTGAATCTATCTATATTTAATTACTCTTTGTTTCTGTGTTTTGAACTCTGGAATAGGAAAAATGGGTTTCTTACATGACAAACATAAAACAAAAAACTGCAACAAAGAAGAAGGAAAAAAAAAAAAAAGACTTAATGTTAGACAGATAGATATATGCACTTAAACGACTCTCAATGTTAGACAGATAAAAACCTCATGTAGCCTATTGCTCTTTTTTCAATTGTTTGTAGTGCATGTGCCCTCTGTATGCTGTGGATGGTTGGCAAATCACTACTACTGAAGGAATTGGCAACCACATCAAAGGCTATCATCCTATTCAAGAGCGGGTGGCCAAACACAATGCCACTCAGTGTGGATACTGCACCCCTGGTTTTGTCATGTCTATGTATGGGTATGTATAGAAATATGGGATTGGCATGCGGAAATTATCTATCCATTTCAGATAATAATGATGGTATGAGACGAAGTTGTCATGAGTCCTTATTGTATGCATAATTCTGTGTTTGGTATTTATGTCATTTCTTGAAAGCACAATATCTGTTTGATAATTCTGACAAATATGGCTCGCTATTAATGGTTGTTGTGAATAGTACCTTCTCAATAAATTAGCACTATTTAAAGAGAAAAGCAACCAACCAGTTTTTGGGACCATCATTGTTTCTCAGGAACTAGCCTGTTTCTTTAGTGTCCACATACTAGAATTAATGTTCAAGTCATACAAATTTATGATGTTCACAATTTGTTGACAGAATTTTGCACCAGAACCCAAAACCGACTCAGCAAGAGATTGAGGATTCTTTGGACGGTCATATCTGCAGATGTACCGGCTATAGGTCAATCTTGGATGCCATGAAATCTTTTGGGACAGATAATGCCTTACCTGGAGCAAAATGTGTTGACATAGAAGTAAGATGTCATACTGTTCAAAGGGACTAGTACAGTAATGTGCCATTTCCATTTTTCAATCAGGTCATCAGAAACAAAGAAACAATGAAATACAACGTTTGAAACTCCCTTTCTAATACATGCCCTTTCAAAAAAAATAAAAAATTTCGACTCACAGAGTTAATGAAGATATCATAAGCGCTCTGTTAAAGACAATAAATTGAGTCGTTTAAGTTCTTCCTACTCTCTGCAAGATCTTACAATAACTTGGTTTAACTTTAACTGGATTTCTTTCAGGATTTGAACAAACACCTTTGCCCAAAGACAGGGGAGGTGTGCAAAGGACACCAAAACGGCTCAGTGTGCCATCCACCAACTGCTCTGAATTTGGATCTGAGAGAGAGCAGATGGTTCAGACCACTCAATCTGAAGGAACTTGGTACCATCCTTGTACAGAACAAGGCCAAATCTGTCAGGCTGGTCTTTGGAAATACCTCCACAGGTTAAAGTTGGACTTTTTATTAGAACCTTCAGATAAGCTTTCTTCATTATGTAATTGTTGAAATGCTATGCTAATTTTTGTTCAGGGCATACTTCAGTGGTATTCCAGAGACACTGAAAGAAGAAAAATTCACATTATCTATACCTGCACAAAGAGAGAGAGAGAGAAGAAGGAAAAAAAAAAAGAGGGGGAAGAAATCAGAAAATGATGACAGTGCGAGTCGCAAAAAGAAGTCTCCATTATGTAGTTGAGATCAAAATAATCAAAATGTATGGACTTCATTTTTTAGTGCATGAAATTTATAGGGATTGTTCTATATGTAGATCTATTCCTTTTTAGGTATCTTCAAATATGAAGGGCCTTACGATGTGTACATCGATCTGCATGGAGTGAAAGAGCTGTATGAGTTTAAAGTAAGATATATATGTGTGACACAATGTAATTATTCTTGCCTGTAGGGTATTTGATTTTTATCAGTTGGCCTGTTGTGCCCTTGCAATGACTGTCCTTTGACAGTGTAACTCATTATTATTTAGAGATATAGCAGCTGATGTTCTTTCAGTGCCATCCCATCAATTTGATTATCCAGGGGCATGATTTAGAAGGGTCTCTTAACTTAAAAAGACTTTCATGTACCAAACAGTAATAGACTTGGTGTACATCAGGAAAAATATGCTTTCTGCTTATAAGCAACAACATGGGGCCCAGACATTCTGTATAAGTCACTGTCTATCCTCATAAGGCAGTTGTATTAACATGGAAACTCTCCAGAGTATGTGATGTTATCTAATTGATCTATTATCAGGCAGCTGCAGATCATGTGATCTTTGGAGCCAACACCACCTTGACCAAGCTGAAAGATCATATGAAAGAGCTGCAGTATAAGCCAGGATTTTTCTATGCATCAAGAGTCGTCAAACATCTTAAAGTGTTGGCCAGTGTGCTTGTCAGGAATGTAAGTAGCTTGGCATTTAAAAAATACTTTTGCATGAAGCATTCTTTTCCTTTGCATTAATGGGTGATGATCGACATCTAAAATGTCCATGAAAGTTTAAGTACTGACTGTATTTTTAATTTATAAAATTAATATTTTAAAATGTGATGTAATACATACTTGAAATGTGATGATATTACTCAGATTACTGAGAAATCTATTCTGCTAATGTGTCCGGATTCTTGTTCATTGGCTATTATGATGGTATTGCTTAAGCTGAACATTTGGCTTTTCAGTAAGGAATTTCGAGATTGATCACATGGCATTTACATATTTGTTTACATGAATAAATATCTGTGAGTACTTATCATTGACTGTCAAGAGCTGTTTGCTATGCCATTTTTGTGCAAACATGTATACAAATCAGCATGTGAGTCCAAATCTCTGATTCATGTGACTGAAGACAAATATTTCACATAAAGAAAATTAACCCATTTCAATTTATCTGAGTGACAAGTTTACAAATATTTGACCCTGAACATATTAGATAAATTATCTTTAAATTAATGTTAATAAACATATGCATGAATGCAAAGACATGAACAAACACAAGCAGACTTAAATACAGACAATTTTTAACAAGCACATGTTGAATCAAGAGATGAGTCTGTTTGCTTATATAATTAAAAAGGTCACATAGGAAAAATTTATGAAAAATTGGCACAAAGTTTCATGTTGTTTTGTCAAGGGCATGCAGCATATGGAAGAGATTCTGCTCTTCAGAACTAAATGCCAAAACAAAATCCAGGCAGCTATTCTTTAAAGAAAACAGACTTCACCCAAATGTTTCTCGTCAGTCTCAGTCTGGACCAGTGTTTCAAATTTTTTAAGTATATCATGGAAGTTCATGCAAAACTGTTCTATCAGAAAATATTATATATTATATCTTAATAATTCTATGATATTCTAGGTCTTTTCTTTAATGTTACATATCAACATGCTTTGATACTTCGAGGTGTCAATACCAAAGTGTTATCATCATCAATATGTATTTTCTTGTTATATTTCTTCCATTGTATTGCCCAGGCTGGCAGTATTGCTGGTAATCTCATGATCAAACATGGCCACCCAGAATTCCCCTCTGACCTTTTCACTATGATGGAAGCCATTGGTGCCAGTGTTCATATCTTTGGTAACTGTTTACTTTGGGCTTGAGTGTGTGAAATCATCTTGACCTTTTCTACCAGAACGAGGGTGTCTTAATTTGTCAAATGGTGCTCAGAGATTTAGAAAATCAGGAAAGGATTAAGATCTACCATAACATTAGCCTTTTTTATTCTATTATTATTATTAATGTTGTGATGCTGTTACTGCTGTTATTGTTATTATTACTGTTAGCATTATAATTGTTATTAAAATTGCCTATGAACATCTCAGAGATTTAAAGTGGCTCACCTAAGGTCTCTACAGTGATGTTCCCTCACACTCATCTATTCTGCAGACTCTGCAACTGGCAAGGTCACAAAACATGTGCTTCTTGACTTTCTTCGCAATGTTAAAATGACAGGAAAAGTGATTGTTGCTTTGGAAATTCCCAAGATGAATTCAATGGACACGTTCCGCTCCTTCAAGATTACTCCAAGATGGCAGGTAAAGAATTAAGTATAGAACAGTTGGTTGGTTAAGATCATTTCTGTTTTTAATCAAGTCTACAATATTTTCTCCTGCAAATGTAGACCATTTATTGCCTGTCATGATTTGATTAAAAGGAGGAAAAAGAAAATTTATCAACTCATTAACATTTTATAAGATTTTTAATATAAAAGCAATGAGTCAAAATGGTACAGCAATCATATAATATGGTTTTTAGACAGGAATCAAAAGAAATCAGGTGAGCCATCTAAATAACTCAAATCAGGTAATGAGCTTAGTGTTTTTCATCTCACCGAGAAATATCTGGAATTTTAAATAAAATGTTTGGATAGGATAGGCAGAAAAAGGCTATTTTGGTATAAATATATCATGCTTTTATAATTATGCTCATTTTTTATTCTTACAGAATGCTCATGCCTATGTGAATGCTGCATTCAAAATACCTGTGGATAAACTTAAAGTCACTGGAAAACCAAACTTTGTCATTGGGGGCATCAGTGCAGCGACCGTAAGAAATTTGCAACACCTATACTGTTACAATACCATATATGAAATAGCAGTGATCAAATATTTATGAGAACAAGAGGAGCAAATTATAGAGATGATTGAGGAGAATAACCTCATCATTGATGGCCTCATTGTAGAAACTTTAAGAAAGTGAATGTAATCTTAGCTATTACACTTTCTACATAATAGTTGTTGTGACCAAAATAAAAAAATATATAATAAACTGGGGAAACAAAAAATGTGGACTTTGGAGAGGCAGAGAAGGATGTAATGTTCTTTAGAAAACAACATGCAGAACATGAAAGATGGTCAAAAGGACATAATATGTCACATCAGGTTATGGACAATGAAATTACTATAAAACTTGATAAGGTGGTAACCCATTAAACTTGAAAGTAATTTTTTTGTGTGCAGAAATCACTTCAATGGTCTAAGAATTCTTGAAATTAGCCATGAAAGGTTCAGCCATGTGTGCCATGTGTTATGGTTTGAGTGGATCAATACAGTCCACATATCAATACTTTGCTGTCTTTGTGTATGAATGTGTGCTTTTTGTGTAAAAATTTTTATGCATGTTGCTTGTTTCTCTCATATTGTTCTTTGCCATCCTCTTAGGTTCATGCCACCAAAGCAGAGGAGTATCTGAGTGGTAAAACGCTAAGTGATGCTGTTATCAAAGGTAGGCCTACAACAACATTTGCCTTGAAAATATTCATTTCCATTCAGAAAGCAGTTGATTTCTCCCTAGAAATCCTGTCAGAAATTGATGTGCTCCATAAATTTGCAACCATTATAAGTTGAAGCAACTAAATACACTGTGTTATCAGCAACTCAAAATCTGACGCACCTTTCCATATGGCCCAACTTCATATTATTTGTATTAATTAATTTGTAACCAAATCAGTGTAATGATACCTATTAACACAATTGACAGATATATTGTCATGGCAATTTTGTAACCTTCCTGTGTCAGGAACTATTCACTCATATGTGATCAGAAAAAAAATCATATGCTTTCTCATGAATTTTATTTGATGAACAAGGACACAGTGCACATATTTTAAAAAAATATATATTATGGCAAGTGGATAATTGAATTTCAGCACATCTACATTGAATTATTCCATTTATCAGAAACCCTGAAGGTAATGGCCTCTGAACTGAAACCAACCACTGATGATCCTTTGAATGCATCAGCCAAATACAGAAGAGACCTGGCTGTTAATCTCTTGTACAAGGTAAATATTTCCCTCCTTGTCGGAGATTGGGGTATGTCCTTAAGTGGATAAATAATACTTTATTCTTTTGATTATACAATGTACCAATTGTGGAACTTATGCCATTTGAAATATCAAACTTTCCATAACTGTATTTGTTTCTTATAATTTTGTGACAAGAAATTGATAGCCAATAAGCAGCAATGTGTTTGCTTAAAACAAAATTTCAAGCAATTACCTGAATACCCTTCAGTTTTACATATGTACTGGCAGACATTGCTAGAAGTATCCAGGCCAGCAGATCCCAAAATCAAGAGTGGAGCAGACAGCATGGACAGACCATTGTCCTCTGGTCTTCAAACTTTCCAGGAAAAACAGGCAGAGTTTCCTCTGAAACAGGCCCTACCCAAGTTTGAGGCCCCTCTCCAAGTAAGTGGACAAATCCTTAATTTTATCCACAAGTTCATTGGAATGTTAGTGCACATCTATATTTATAAAGACAAATAGACATACTGGAATTTGTGACTGAATTTTTATGCTCACACTATTGCATCTTATTGTTATATTTTAACTATTATATAGTACACATCTCATGAAATATTGTTATCTCATAATTTCAGCATAAATTACGGCTTTAAATAAAATTTCTATTTTTCACATGAAATTTTTGAAAACTGCTTATCTTCATACTGGAAGTAAATTGTTCATTTTTTTTTTGTTGTTTTGTTTAGGCAGCAGGTGAAACAGTCTACACCAATGATATCCCTGTGTTCAGCAATGAATTGTTTGCTTCATTTGTGCTGTCCACTATTGGAGTTGGTACTATTGCCAATGTTGATCCAGCTGAAGCTTTGGTAACCATTTTTTTTTTTTTTTTAAATATGCTATTTCTGTAAACTTTTACAATCAGCAGCATATACTAAATGGTCTGACATTTGCATTCTTAATATCCCACAAATGTTCACTTAATATGACTGTATAATCATGAGAGACTGAATAGCTAAAATGAATTTATTTTCTTTGACAAAAGTGACTTGCAAAATATGCTGTAGCTTTCATTTTCTTACCGCTTTAGTACTAAATTATAGCACAATTCTTATTATTGAGCACGTTTTGAACACAGTTCTTCAATGTCAAATATGCTACAGGCTATTCCAGGTGTTGTGAAATACCTTGATCATAAAGATATTCCTGAAGGTGGTAAAAATGACTTCATGACTCTTCCAATCATGCCCATGATACAAGCCGAAGAGGTAAGAATAATTCAGGTCTTTTGTTTTTCTTTGTTACAACATGAGGAGCGGGTGGGGTTTTTATGCTCTCGATTATGGAAGATGTGGAAAGACCGATGTGTTGAACAAACAAAAAGCTAATTCACTTTTAGTGAAACTGGTATCCAGATATTTAATGTAGGTATTTAGAGTAAAACCAACCAGGACACGATAATTTATTTTCTTTCTCTCATCTTATATTTGTTAAAAGACACATTTTGCATATTCATTACAATCAAAGAATTTTACTTTGATAAGAAAATCATAATGTTTTCAATATTATTACCAACTGACATAGGTCTCAGACTCAGCTTGTGATGATATTAAATAAATAGACACAACAAATAGTAATGTATAACATAATGATAATGACAATTTCATGAACGATAAAACTGATTGAATTGGAAATTTAATTTTATTATGGCAGTCTTTGGAAACAAACATGTCTTGAATTTGAATACTAAAAAAAAAGCCCTCAGAAAACTTTCATATTATGTAAACTAAGCACCAATCTTAGAAATAATGTTTGAACAGTCAACTAAATGGAACTCAGTGTAATTGCACTTTATATAACTCTATCAATAGCAACTATTTATATCTATTTATAAAAATACAATGTAACTGTCAGACTGGTAACTAATAAAACAATTGAAGAAAAACAAATAACACAGAAATCTATTAAGAACTTGATAGCGATGGTTAAATCTGCCAAATTTTCAAGCCCGCTTGGCTCTTCGTCAGGGCAATAATGAAAACATATAAAATGTAAATAGGGTATTGC
>JBCAUA010032900.1:0-12246 GCA_038406235.1 Peronia verruculata | reverse complement strand
TATCTATCTATCTATCTATCTATCTATCTATCTATCTATCTATCTATCTATCTGTCTGTCTGTCTGTCTGTCTGTCACTCTGTCTGTCTGTCTGTCTATCTATCATCCAAATATCGAAATTTTTTATCTGTCTTTTTATATACATGATTTTCTGAATATTATATCTGTCTTTCAGTCTCTCATTTTTTTCTTTCTCTAATAAAGAAGTCAGACAAAATTAACAACAAAGCCCCCTTTTTTAACAGACTTACAGCAGTTATGTTTGTACGAAATGAGAAAAAGTACTTAAGAAGCCAGCTGAATATAAGTCGGCCATGGTGAGAGACATAACTCCCATTTTTGAGTCAAACATTCACACAAATGTGTGAAAGTGTCACTATGCATTGATTCAATATTCCTGGAATAGATCTATTTACTTGCCTGGCTTTCAAATACAGCCAACAAAACAATGAAGTTGACAAGTTCATTTTCATCTCGTGAAGTCTGGTAAACAAAATAACTCTGCCCTGATAAGTAGTAGATAGTAGATAGAAACTCTGGGAAGAGCTGGACAGCAAAGGGTCTTCAGAGAAGAAGCCAACCTCATGCAAGTGTTTCGGCCCTTATCTTGATAAGTATTATTACTGATGACGCCAGAGTTTTTAGATAGAGCTGCTGTTTCTTTCCTATATCCGACAAGTCATCGGAGAAGTTTGCCAAATTGTTAAATATAATGCATGTATAGGTAATATGATTGCCTGTAATGGGACATGCTTTGGTATGGCCACAGATTCTTGTTACATGTCCACCACCCTCACTCCCGCCCTCGTCCCCTCACATAACAATGCTTGGTACTGTCCCATATTTCATTGCTGTCACCAGGTGGTGTATGTGTTTACTGGAGTGAGAGAATATGTGTGTAAACTTTTCATGTATATTAGCATCGCTTAACAGAGGAATGGTTTGACATTCATTAAAATACTAATATCAGTAGAGTACAGATAATGGCTTACCGTCAGTGCGTTTTGGTCAATATTTAATGCTAAATCTCTTTGATCCAAATTATTCACACGAGGGGGTTGTTGTCCTAACACAAAACTGAAACATGAACAACCTTTTGAGTTTCGTTCATTGTTCAGAGTTAGTAATGATTCCCCTTTTAAATTAACATTGACTTCTTTCATATTAGTTATATAAACTGTTCTTTACGAATTACGGGCACAATATCAGATGCTATTATTATATTTAGGCGGTAAAATGCTATAAAATAGTTACATGACGATGGGCTGAGATTTAAAGATATCCTTAAGAAAATGTTAAAAAAAAAATAAAAAAAATAGAACATTGTTCATAAATAGTCTAGCGTAAAATTGTTGATTAAACATTTCTTGAAAACATTTATAATACAAGCTCAATATACACAGAGGTACTAAAAAATGATCTCTGATCTTTTTTAACTCCAGCGAGCACAAGTTTTATATTATTTCTAATACTGAAACCTCAAAAGGACAATAAAAATTAAAGATGCTTTAAAAGCTTCCTCAAACAGGAATTAAGAAGCATTATTGTGAACGATAGAAAAAAAAAAGTTTTCTTTACGTGGCAGAAGGCACTAGTGACTTTATTGTTTCGTTTGTTTGTTAATTTGTTTGTTTGAAACCAACAAATTGTGGATTTATATCAATAAACATTTTTCTAAAAAACAAAAAAAGCATGCACGATTATCCAAATCCAAGGCCACTCACAACTGTAATGAATATTGTAAGGCCAAGCTCTGTAAATGACATGTATCGCGTTAGTGTGTGAAGGCTGCAGTCCTGCAAGTCAGGTATAAAAAATTATTGTTTATAAACTTGTATGTATATATGGGTATTGTGAGCCGTGGGAAATCGTTTCGTTGTCGCAGGGGAGATCATTTTGACAAGCCTTACTACTTCCCTTTCTCCACAAAAGACATGTTAAGCAAGAAGTGTAAAGAAAAAAAAAATCCTTTACTTCTTGTCATGCGAAAGACTACCCCCTCACCCTAAAATTTGATAAAATTTTATGTACCAATAAGAAGAGAACATTTTCTTTATTCTTTATTTTTTTTTGGGAGGGGGGAGGATTTTTCATGGTATATATTTCAAGCAAAGAGTTTAAAAGTGACCCCCCCCCCCCCCCCGTATTTGCTCTACTTGTTCAATCCCTCTTTTGTCTGGAAAAGGGAATTAGGTATTTTTTCAAAATCACATGACCTAGTGAACATCGCTCACATGTGGCTTTGTTTACCTGCTCTGCGCATGACAGACAAATCTGGACGAATGGTGAGCTCTCAGACTTGTCACATCATATAAACAAAGCCACGTGTGAGCGATGTTTCCTAGGTCATGTGATATTGAAAAAATACCTAATTAATAGGACTGAGCACAACGATCTCCCATTAGACACGTGGACACAAAGGCTCCTCGTTCTTTTCTCTGAACTCACGGCTGCTATTGCATTTTCATACTGTTGTTTCTCTGACTAGCTGTGTTTACACATCATTGAAAAGTCGAGATCTCATGATGATGCACCTTCTCTTCAGGACTTTTCCCCTCCACATAGAATAAACATGCTCTTGCCGTCCGTGATTATTATTGTGTTCATTGTTTTTCTCATAGAAACGCTGAGCGAATAGGGAACAAAAGGAACATGACAGAAATAATGAAAGCTTGCCTTGGCCGGGTAATCATGACTTCCAAGACTCGTGACCTTGCAAGGTAATGGGTCCCTATTTAAGTGTCACTCTACTTTCAGTCGTGTTTTTTTATTCTCTACGGTAGATCCTTTTATTTGTTCGTTTCTCTATGAGAGAATGCCAGCAAGGACATGGTTAATTAATTTAAAAGGGAGCGAAAAGAACAACCTGCACCAGACAAACTAACCATACACACAAACACGCCACGGGCGCGCGCACACACACACACACACAAACACACACACACACACACATACATACACACACAGACTGAGAGAAATAAAAACAGACTCATGCGATTTATACCAACAATGTAGAGCTACATTTTATGTCTGATTTTATGTAACGTACGTAAAATATATCATTGTCTTATTGGTTTACAGCAATCACCTTTTCATCCCCGGCATCTCGCTGGAGTTAAACCTGGCCTCAAGGATTCCTCAGTAAGCCTTATCGTTGCCTACTCTTTGACATTTCGAACGTACAACAAATTCACCCAACAGATATCATTGTTCATCTCTGCCTAAGATATTACTGTTCATTTAGAACATAAAATGTTTTCTGATTGCTTTGTTTCACATTAGGGCGTTGAAGAAAGAGAAAAATAAATAATTTGTCATTAATGTATTTTTTTTTTTTTTAGAAATGCGACTTTTCTTTCTCCTTCTTCCTTTTGTTGTTTTATAATGTTTGTTTCTCCCCACCAGAACCACACTCCTAACTTTTTGTTTTTTTTTCTTTGGTCTGAAATTAATGCTAAAATATTACAAAGGTTATTGTGTGTGTTTTTTGTTTTTTTTTTTAATTTTTTTTAAAAACTCAGTGGATTTTTTTTCCTCCTCAAAGCAGCCCCGCACCAGCTGAGCGCAATCAGTAAATAGGTCTGTTCCCACAGTCCACATTGGCCCGCCAGTCACATTTTCTGCGTTCCTCGTTGAAGGCACTGTTGGTTGGGCAGCGAATACGGGCGACAACCCTGCCATAGTTACATTTGTAGAACCGGGCACAGTGAGTAGGGTCCTGCACGTCTCCATTGGACGTCCCTTCACAAGGCTTGTCGACTATCGGGCTGGCCGTAGCTGAAAGTAGAGAGGAAAGTAATGTTAGAGTCAAAATAGCTTAGACATGACTAGCACATAATTTATATCTAAACAGCTTTTTTTATGATTTGTAATATTGGCCCTGGGAACCTGTACTTTGATATCCAGTTCCATGAACTTCATACATGTCGTTTTGGTCAACTCGACTTAATAATCTCTCTGAATGTTCCGTGAAACATTACTACTATGCATAATAATAGTTTTCGTCTGATGAGATTTAAACAATTATGTCTATTGTTTTCATTCTGCTTGGGATGTTTGCGAAAATAAATGTTAGTTTATTTCGAATTAGCGTTGCGGTTAAAGAAAACACCTTTACGTGGTCATTAAAATTGCCAAGGGTTTAGTATTTAATGACATAACTTAGAAAGAGAGAGAGAGAGAGAGAACATGAAAGGCATGTGAAACGTAGAACTCCCTACACTTTTTTTTTTAAAGGAAAACAAAGAAAACTCATGCAGAGGAGAGATGGTGTTATTCGTCTGATAGCATGCGATTTCTACACCGATCTAATTGTCATTTTCCAACTTACTGACGACGACGTGACCTGGGATGCTGCGTTCTCTGCATTCAGCAGCCACTAGAAAGCTGAGCTCACACGTGCTGTTCCTGGTGGAAAAGAGAGTATTGGTGGGACATTCCATGGTGGCCACCACAGTCATATTGACGCAGGCGAGAAACTGGGCACAGTTATCTGGATCAGGATTCATACCATTAGGGTCAAACTGACATCTAGGATCGTCTGCAAAGATATGAACGTATATTTAATGATTCTTTCACAGAGCCGAAAAAAAAAAAAACAACAAAACAAAACAAAAGCAAAATAGCCTCAAATGCTGTTCGGCATGAAATAATAAATATCAATCGTATTTATAGAGCGAATCGTCAGAAATAGATATGAACGTAATCCTGCAAACAAACAAACAAACAAACAAATTTACTCTAGTAATTTATTCCACACGTTTTAAATAAATCACATAACATTGTCTTATCTAAAGACAAAACAGGGTGAACAGGGTTCTTGATTATGTGTAACACCTTAAATAGAGCAAATTTATAAAACAATGCCTCTATTTAAAAAAAAAAAAAAAATGAAATGACAGGTTCCAGTTCATTTTTTCTCTAGAAGTCCATTGCTGAAGGTTACATAATGATGATCACCATTATGTATTGCCATTAGAACCTTGGTATTGCAGATTCCACTTTAATCAGCTGCTGCAATAGTGGTGAAAATAATGATTGACCAATACTAAGCAGAATGGCAACAATTTATATAAATTTTTTGATCTATTAAAAAAATAATAATAATAAAAAAATAAATCATTTTGTCGAAATCTGATGATTTGATGTTGGAGAAGCCTATGATATTGGTATAATGAAAAACAGCGCAGTTATAAAATTGAAACTATCCCCCTGCCCCCCCCCCCCTCCCCGCCTCAACGTTTTAAAACTAGAATATTGATAATGAGTACAACGAATCTTTTACATAACAGCTTTACACTGCAACATCCGCCATTGTCAATGCGTCCATGCACTCCGTACAAGTATTGGTTGAATGTGACGTCAGAACTGGATTTGTCCTGGCACGTATTAATAATAATTTCATCCTCTTACAGATTTTTGGAATTTGGTTTGTGCTCTATCATGACCCCTAGCCAGTAAATATTGTCAGACCCGTGAACGAACGTTTGAAGAGTTGTTACTGGGAATTATTGGTGCATCCTCGACGTTCCCTAGATCCTGGTTCCTGTGAACGCATGAGTCTGGATAAGAGTGTACAGTAGTGTGCAAAAATGGCAATGGGCGGATAGGTAGACCTGGGCTATGCTGGCTGCCTCTCTGACCGGTGGATGATTGAATGAAAATGCGAATTGTTGCATGGATGGATGGATGGATGGATGGATGGATGGATGGATGGATGGATTATAGTGCACACTCGAGGATGGACTAATAAATAGAAAGGGTCCAGAACATCGATAATTATGATGCCTGGTGATCTATAAAGACAACAGTGCATTTTTGTTGGGTCGCTATGAAATTACTCTCAAATTTGAACAGTAGAGATAGAATCATCTCACATAGGGTTGTTAGGCAGTTGAACAACGTAGAATGAAGCTGGACTGTGATAAAATAAGAACCGAAATAAATTTCGGTTAAAAGAATGCTATTGATGTATGATGACGTCAAGAAATAGCCATGAAAATGTCCATATATGGTCATTACTTCAATCTTTGTGTGATTATTCATTTCTACATTTACTTTTCCCTGAAGTGTATGCAGTAAGCAAACATTCCACAGACTGCAGCAGAATATATTAACCTTCAGAGTGAAAGATTCTGACATTATGTAAAGAGTAGCCTAGTGTGCTCTCTTATGTTTGCCAAAAGCGCCCTGAAGGCGTGGGCAAGAACTGGTTCTCTTGATCCACACAATGAATCTTTTCAAAGTGTGCCAGGTAGGAACACTAACTATGTAAATATAAGAAAGTAAACAATCTCATGTACTTGAAAAGTTCAGTTCATCCTCAAGGCTATGTAATATGACTATTCTTGTTCAGTCAACTTCTAAATGTTGAAACAATATCTGATTGCGTCAGCCATGGAGTATAACAAAATGAGTGAATTTTTCTATGTTACACCATAAAGAAATTTAAAAATATTGAGTGTTCTATATACGGGGCAAGCAGAGACGCCTTATCATCATGGTTCTCGTTCCTCATCTCGTTCAATATAAAATGAACGTTTTTCGTTTGTTTGTTTGTTTATTTGTTTGTTTGTTTGTTTTAATTATAATAGGTAAAACAAGAGAAGTCAGGGCATGCAGATGAATGGCGATGTGAAACTACACGATATTATGACATTTCGTTGTGAGTATCAATGTTGTCCAATTTGTAGCAAAACGTGTTTATTTTTATGGACGTTTTGAACATTTTACCTCCCCCCCCCCCTTCAAAAAAAAAAAAACAACAAACAAACAAACAAAAAGTTCGAAAAATCACAAATATCTTTTGAAGGGAAGTAAGACCAAAGTCAATTGTAGGCTAGTGAATCCAAGGGGCATTAGGCAATCTATGGACGATCTTGTGCAGTATCAAGGGGGGCATTCAAGGTCAAGGATTATAATTTATGCCGGGATGTCTGGCAGAAAAATACTAATTATTTTTTTTTTTTTACTCCCTATCCGAGGGCAAAGTGGCAACGTTGCTCCTACAATTAAGGCGCAGTTTTACTTTGTTAGATGAGATTCCGTCGAAGCGTGTTTAAAATAAAAGTCGACATGAAATTTCAGCGTCTCAAATTTTACCCGGAAAGGGTCGTCTCCATTCACTCTTCATCTGATTTTCTACTGCCAACGGCGTTTTAATGTGCAAAACTACACATGGAAATGCTGAAATATATTCATCCTTATCTGAGAAGGCCAGACACCTGACTTCACACGCCAGAAGCCAGGGTCCCTGTTACCATTTGTTATTGGAACAAATGTAGTTTCTAATATTCGAATCCTCCCCAGCCCAGAATGGTAGGACCCGATGAATGTTTTTCACTGAGCAGCAGGCGCCTTACTACTATACGGCCATGATATCCGAGGGTGGATACGACTAGTCATACGACTAACAAAAGGATGGAGCCAGATGCTGAGATGTTGAACACTCCGTCATCATGCTCGGCCAAGATGTACTACAGAATCAGTAAAGAACAATCGTATCTGAAACGTGGGGCAATTCCATATAGATTTCTGATTTCCCAAGGAAACCTTGAAAACTTTGTACAGAGACGGCATGTCCATTAAAAAAAAAAAAAATTGATGTAATCAAAATTATGCATATCATCACTTTTGTCTGATAATTTCTACCAAAAGCTATACCTTTCTCTTTAAAAAAAAAAAAAAAAAATCTGATTCTGAATGATACTGAGTAGATTTAGTTTTCTAACAACAAGGCGACCGTTCAATAATTCAACTCTGAGTTAATATCTATGACGTTTACCATCCTAGTAGTGACTCATCAACCATCGTTATACCACTGTCAAACAAATACGTAATATATGATGTACAAGACAAATAATATTCTTTACTAAATCGTCATCCACTGTCATTTTTAATCTTCATTTTGTGATCTATCATTCCTTAGTTTTAGACTACGTAAATGAGAGACAAATTGTACGAATTCCCTTAAGTGTTTAAAAAATGGCACACTGATATTTCTCTCAGTTTCACCATTGCCCTACCAAGAAATCGACACCAACAATCACGGGCTCTTGATTTGAATATTGACTTACTTAAGGCCGGTGTTGTCATCACTTGGTTACAATCGTCCCATTGAGACATGGGTTCCACACAAGCATGGCCAACATTCGACCATACTCGAGTGTCGTTACAGTTGATAGTCCACTGTCTCTTGCCCTGGATGCAAAAGTGAACCTGAAATGTAAGTCATAATGTATATCTTTAGTGCAGCCTGTGGGCATATCTTACGTACACCAGATCATAATAATACATGTAGCATGAGGTTGGACTGGATATTCCTGACGCTTTTTCCCGTTTCTTCAGATACCCGTAAGAGGAGGAAGGAAAAGAAACATTTCATTTCTTTCTATAATATGAAGACATAAGCTTTCCTTAAACCAGCCTAGAGATTTGTTGATATCGAAATGGTGAGAGAAAGTGCAACAACCTATTAAAAAAAAAAAAAAAACGGGGCTGCCATGAAAATGTCTGCCACGTTTGATCATGACAAACATTTTTGTTTTTGGTTTATGGAGGCACCAACATTAAAACTTAAGTTATTCAAACTTTAAGAAAAAAAAAAAAAAAGGAGAAAAAGAAGAAATCGTGGTCTGGAGGGTCATGATTTACAAACAAAGTAAACACTGCTCGCCCCAAAGAAGTTACAGTCAGAACTCGTGTTCTTCGCATGCTATCTCAGTGTGCCCAATAGATTACTGCCTACACGTCCCTAATAGGGACGCCTAGACCACTACCATTGATCGCACGGTGGTACGACCATTAAGCCGATCAGGCTCTATCAAACACCACTAATTTACTCAGGTTGGAACCAAAATCGCGCTATGAATCTTTAGATATTTCCTCTCTGAAATCATACACATTTTATTATGATAATTTGGAACAAGTTTTACTTATCAATATCTTTAGCTGAAGAATAATTTCTTAAAAACGCAGTTTAAAAAAATTAAACTATTTTCTTCGTAGAAAATATCTGTTAAGAAATGAAAACTTTGACACTATATTTAAATATATGTCTCCGATTCGCTCATCACTGCGCACCAATTATGATGCTAACTTCAAAATGGCCAAGAAGACTGCAGGTGCAACAAATCTGTTTTGCATTTCGAAAGAAAAAAGTCTATAAAGTTTATGCGAAGCCTCGTTCAAAATTATCCCGTTAACAGAAGAAAAGAACAAAATCAAAGAAGAAAAATTTAACATTTTAAGAAAGAACACTATCATCAGTTATGTTAATTAAAGGCTGTCATCCCACGGACAACGAAAAGCAACATGACGGAACGAAATTTTTTTAGTCATTATCTAAGGACAATGATAGCACACCGGACATCTATATACATGTACTAAGCTGTATTTCGGCCGATTCTGCGCCCACACACAACACAAAGGACAGCCACACAGAGAGACGCAAGGAATTCCTTGTGGCATGCGCTATTTTTCCATCGTCTGTAACAAAGATCACTTTCAAAACATGTTGGTTCTCTCAAAGGACGGAATCACTGCCCGGCTTGAATATGCGTTATTTCCGTTTTCACACAACACGTCACAATAAAATGGATGACGAGAAATTGAGAGACACTGATTTTTACCCGTTGCACGTGGGCTCCTGAGAATTTACAATTAGGGACAGAAACAGATTCTGAATGAACTTTTTCCGACGTAGATTTTCGAAGTCTCTGGTCGGGCAGTCTTAGAGCTGGTTCACGGTGACAAGTTTCATAGATATTGAGTTAGAACTCCGAAATAATTAATTCACAGGTATTATGAGCTTTCTCTTTCATATGAGGAGAAGAGAGCTCAAAATAGCACGAATCAGAAAGGCTTATTGTGACGGGCCCTTGATCGGCTTCTCTCCCCAAGATCAGGTTAATGTCAAATCATTGTCCAGCCCTCAGTTTGCTGAGACTTCTGATTAGTCAAGGAGAGAGAGATAGATAGAGAAAGAGAAAGAGAGAGAGAGAGAGAGAGAGAAAGCGAGAGAGACAGAGAGGTGGAGAGAGAGAGAACCATAAAGGCCACAGAGGAGAGAGTGCATCAGAAAAACCAGATCACCTCAATTCGGCTCTCAAAAAAAAAAAAAACAGTACGTCTTCGTATGTCTCTAAGGGTAGATTCACTTGACAGGTTCATGTCTTTGGTGATTTCAACACTGATCAACAATCTTGCCTCCGAAGTCTGCTCAACCATATTTTCGGAATATAGAATATTTCTGATTGTGGTTGATAGAGAGTTACGAATCCCATTGGTCTAAAGGTGTATATACCTTATATAGATAAATAAATAAATGAATAAATAAATACGACAAAATCGGAACGCAACGTTTGCAGACTAATGTATGCTGTGTTGAAATCACAATGTTCATGTTCACACTGAATCACAATTTGTTTATTCTGATACTCTTCGGTTGTTTTGTATCTCCGATGATCAATACTGCAGTTGCAGCAAAAAGATAACATTAAGTAAAAATCTCTGGTTCTTTCTTTGTTTTCATATGATGAAGTTTTGAATGGCATTTGTTGCTCCTGAGAGGTTTAGACTCTTTAGGACGATAGTAGTCAATTTTCTCTATACTGTAGCACTCTCACTGACCCTATTTCATCAGTTTCTCACTGCTGCTACTGACAGATCATTCTATTCAAAGTTTTCTCTTATTTTTATTGTCCTCTTCATGTGAAGAAAACAATGGAACCGTCATGAGAACACAACGCTTCTACACTTAATAAAATATAAACAAGGAGCTTTAGTGTCTGAAGTCAGGTACTCCTTTACATAATATATGGCCAATGATATCACAAACGAAACTTCCCAAATAACAATGTGAAAACCTGGTCAAACTGAGTCCATAGGCTTTATACACCATGGTACATTATGATGAAGTTGTTTACCCACTTCCACCATATTTGTGTTGATCTTTGGGCTCTGAGTACAACTTAGTTTTGTTTTCTTTTTTTAAAGGTTGGGAGGAGGCACCTGGATTTTTTCCTTTTAATTTAGGTCACTTTATTGTATACACGTGGAATCGCATGCATTCTGATTCAGAATATGTCTTTGGAAAAACTTAGCGTGTATGATTACTATTGGAACTTCCGCCATCTTGGTTTGTGTCTTTTTTCTTTTTTTTTTTGGAAACTCGATTTCCTCCGTTACTACCACACCAAATCGTTCTAAACTATGTATGTTATTTATAACATCTAATATCTAAAAAAAAAAAAAAAAAATGACAAGAAGAAAATTGTTTGCTTAAAAAAAAAAAAAAAAGAAATAAAAAATTATTACTTTGTGAAAATAAATTTGAAAAATGCCATACTTTATATCAAATTTGTACAAAATTGGCATTTTCATTCATCATTTTTATTTTCTAAAAAAAGTAAAACAAATACAACAAAAAACTTCGGCCACCTCTTTTAATTACTCAGGGAAAGTATTTGGGTCAAATATGATGGAAATATCGTGGTAAATTTTGGAGGATATAGAAAAATAAGTCAACACAACAACAACACCCGACAACAACAACAAAGTTTCGAGAAAATGGCACAAACGCAATCAATGATTATAAAACACATTAAAAATTCTTAAATATGCACAAAACATTACAACCCTAGGCCATGACATATGAACCTCTCTCTATAATGCCTATTGGAGGGATTGTTCTCAGGTCTCAAATGTGGCCCTAGAGCCTATATTTGCTATAATTTGATAAGCTAACAAACTCTTGTAGAGACATTTCCTTTCTTTCACTTCACTGAAAATGAATGGGTAAGCTCCCCAACCAAAGTCCAGTGATTTTTTTTTTTGTTGACACAGTAGAAATCATTACAACCCCATGTTGAATGCAGTAGTTGCTGTTTATTAACAGGGGCAAAACAAAAGAGTTGGCAATAACATTTTTTTCCTTCCCATTTGATAGGGTTTTGTTGAAAAAGCTTATTCTTGTATAAGCGTTGGCGTTTGAAAAATACACATCCTCCGCGCACAGAGTTCCATTAATGAAGCAGCTTTTCGGAGCCATAAAAAGTAAACAGTATTTTTGAACTGGCAAAATTCAATATGAATTTTTTGATTTGTTACTGAAACATATGCTGTTTCCAAATTATATCAAAGTTTGAGAGACCATGCATTAGTGGGTTAAGGGGGGGGGGGCGGGTCCTGAAATTGGGTTTTTGCTCAAAATGTTCGATTTTGGGTTTCTGTTTTCTTTTAAAAGTA
>JBCAUA010032878.1:0-12246 GCA_038406235.1 Peronia verruculata | reverse complement strand
GGTGGGATTCTCCCCCCCCCCCCCCCGCGGTGGTCCGGGGTTTATAATTAGGTTCTCTGCTCCCACCTGCAGGTAGTGTAAGCCATCCTCGATATTCCAGGGAAAATATCTCTTCTCTCTCTCCTTGCTCCTGTCTTCTGCCCTGCTTTCTTCCTCTCTTCTTCTTAACGTGTGAACGTATCTTACCGTGTTTGACATAGTGTAGCTCTAATCGTGCGGATGTGTCGTTAAACTCCAAACAGAAACAAACAAACAAACAAACAATCAAGAGATGTAGGATTATTTCAAAGGTACGTGGAGCCTTTTCTGCCGAAACGAAATTACAGTCCTGCATATTCTGAATTTGTAGCCATAAGGCAGGGGAGCAATTAAACCGGGTTAAGTTTACAGGATTTACGTGGTTATGTAAAACAAAATAAAATACATAAAACATCAATAACACGATCATTACGATCATCAACGGCAACGTCGAAGACAGCAGCAGCAACAACACCAATGACAACAACAGCAACGACGATAACTTCGCTGACGACCACAATAACAACAACAGGAACAATAACAACGATGACGACAACGATAGCAATAACAACAACAACAATAAGAACAACACCAAAAACAATAACACAATAACAACATTAACAACAACGACAACGATAACCTGGCTGACGACGACAATGACAACAACAACAGGAATAACAACAACGATGAAAACATCGACAGCAACAACAACAATAAATAGCAACAACAATAATAACAACAACAACAACAACAATACAACAAAGCCAGAGACATTTGAGAAAGAAAACCCACTAGTAGGCCTGTCAGAAACGACCACACCAAAACAGAATGACTTCCTCCTTATTATGAGCGCCCCATCTCAGAATGGTTCAATGACAGAAGACATTTGCGTAAATCACAAGCCGGCTTTCCAGCGTCGATTCAACCGAATTTCTCCCTCCCCCATACTGACTCATTGTCGGCATGGGCGTATGACATGAGGGGTACGGGTTCCCCAGAGGCGAGAGGAGATATGCTGTAGCAAATTTTGGCTGAATGGAGCAGAATTTCTGGTTTGATCTAGAGGGGAGCGGCATTACTAATATAAATCTTTTAATACCTCCCGTATTAGATGAACAGAAATGGATTAAACTTTGCACCCTTTGGATCTATGGTATAATTTACCATACCCCCTCTCCCCGCCTACCCTAAAGACCACACGGACGGACGCACGCACGCGCGCACGCACACACACACACACACACATGCACTGCTAAAACAGTTTACAAAATTCCTTATGAAAATGATACAAAACAGGGTGGTGCACAGAAGGGAGGACAAAAATAAAGACTCACAATTTCGAGAGATACTATTATTTTTATTTTTTTTTCTTTTCCAGGTGATTTGCAGGGCAGACCTGTAATTTTTGTCTGTTATCGAAATGGATAACTGCGAGCATTTTCCGGTGGAAAGGAGGACAAAGACTATGGAACTGTAGACAACTATTCAAAAAAAAAAAAAAATAATAATAATAAAACAAGAAAAGAAAAATATCATCACCCATCAAAGTCACCACCATCAGCATCATTATCACCATCATTACAACCATCATGACCACCAGATCAGAGATAACCACTCACCAGGAAGTTGAAAGATATTAACACCGTAACCGTACCCGCCACAACAGCACAAAACAAAAGAACATTTTAAAAAAACATGTACGTATTAGGAAATAATTTATTATATTATCTAGTCCCAAACGGGGCTTTATCAGTATGGACGGTACACGGAGAGCACACTGTGCTGAACAGAATAGGATAAATCAAATGCATGCTTTACATGAGTATATATCTTTTTTCAAAAAGCTTGAAATGCATAAATAACGATGCATCCAGACTTGCAGATTACTGCTGGATATGAAGTCAATGCTGGCTAAGAACAGCTCGCAGAGTACCAGACACATATGTTATGTCTCTGGTGACAGAACAGTCTTCTCTTGCATGCAGAAAACGCACGGATATTCTTTCTTCTACTGAGGCAGTGTAGTGACAGATGACTATGGTTCTTAGTCGTAGGAGGCAGGTCAGAGGTTGTTTGCTGGGATAGTTCTCAAACGAAGGAAACAGTTTTCCTTATATTATTCGGATGGACGTTCATTTCAGATGACGGGAGACAGTTATTAAATGTAGAAGTGAGGTAGATGCAAGTACTATTTATACTGGAGTGCGGACTCATGACGCCGCCTTAATTAACAAAACACAATGTATCTAGTATGCCAGTACAGGCGCCATGACCATGGGGTTAGATTTATTACTGTTTTACGTGAGTTTCGTTTAATTTTGCCAGTGATAACATAACATGAACGGCGTTAAGCCTTAAGGTTAAATAGGTTTCTTGCCCTCATAGCCATGGTTGCACATTCGGCACGAGTGGTGTCATCAGTGCGCCCTCCAGTATAATAGTATAAGCTCCTTGGGTAGATGTCAGACAGTTTTCAAACGCTAAAAATCAATTTTAAATAGCAGAGGTAAGTTTTCAACTCTGAGAAAATTTACTCAAATGAGACAGGAGGCCGACAAGTACGAGCAGGATGTTTCGAATTTCCAACCATGGGAACCAGTCTTTCAAGAGTACTGTGGTGGGCAATCTCTGGATGATGCTAGGCACTTAATAAAGGTTGGAGGCAGTTAATAAATGGTGGAAAACAATCCATAGCATGTTATTTTGGGGACATTGATTTGTAAATGATATTAAACAAGGTTAAACACACACACACACACACACACACACACACACACACACACACACACACACACACACACACACACACACACACACACACTCACACTCACACTGTTAATGATGGGAGGCAATTTATAGAAAAAAGGAGATAATTGGCGAGTATGTTTTCTTCCTGAACACCTGATCCAGTGCAGTAAATCCATCTGGGATCTTTCCCCTCTGTCTATGAAAAACTCCCTGTGATAAAGATAGTGAACATCGTTAATGACAGGCATGGCCAGTGAACATGCTTAAATCAATTATTAGGACCACTCTGCTTAGCATCACCTAGATCTTTATCTCACATCATGATCAGAAATTCAAGTAACATTTATACTTCTACTTCGTAAGATCAAGACACTGTTTTCACTCTGGTTTTTATCAAAGTTATGTTTATATTGACTTAACAGTTGATCCTAGTGTTGCAGTCTCTCTTCTCTGTTACAAGCTGAAAAGATGAACGTTTAACGACGTCTCTGCGTCTTGTGTAGTCCTTTACTCTTTATGGCTAATTTACATTTCTTTTCTTGTGTGATCCATTTTCACTCCCTAAGCCGAGTCCAAAAACCAAGGTTTTATTTTCATTCCTTGCCTAATCATTGATGTTTTACAGGCCTATAAAATTATGTCGATGTCGGAACAAGAGATAGTTTTTACATCAAGCGACAACATCTTGGTACACTTAGCCTGAAGGATCACATGGACTTATTGACCGTGTTTTGACTGAAATGACCTCCAGTTTCTTATCTTACCTGGCACACAGCGCCAACGCTTCTGACAAAGGACCGGTGCCTATTTATACACACAGCTGTCAGATTGGATATCATAAGTGTAGAAATGATTAAGATGAATTTACTAAATCAGTACCTGGCTGAAATTGAATTTAAAGACACATACGTCAAGCTGTAGTGGACAAAATCCTTGCTTTTCTTTGGTACGAAATACTGGAATATTCAGAATACATCACGTTGCTAAAAATTAATCCAGAACGTCAGAGGAATTTCTTTCTGCCACTTTTTATACATTTATCGAGTTGCTTGGGCTTTTCTTCTTCTTCTTTTTTAGTCTGCCCTGATATGATTCTATTCACAGCATGTAGATATATGCACATGGGAGTGTGACTTTACAGTCTATTACATGGTAACATCAATAAGGGAAGACATTTTCTTTTGATGGCATATAAAGTTTTTCCTAATAATTTTTCAAAAATTATCTTTGATGAGTACTTCATTCAAATATTTTGCTTATTATAGTTACATTTACGACATTTCTACAAAAGGAAAGATTCCTGATTTACAACATTAAGCACATTAACACTTTGTTTGAGAAGAATAGCTCAGTTTCATCATCCGGGAGAAAACACACAGTTTCACTGTGCCAAAAAGCGAAACATGTAGTTCAACCATGTAGAAAACAAACAAACAAACAAACCGCCTCTCTCAATAAAATAAGTAATAAATAAACAAACAACAATTTCATTATAAAAAGAGGTTTCCTCTTGGAGAACACAGAAGTCTGTACAAAAAGGGCCCAGTTCAGCAATGTAGAAAGGAAGCCATTATTAACTATGTAAAAAAGTAATGAGTTTTCAGCATGCAGCAAAGCTATCTTAGTTTACAATGCTCTTTTTTCCCCTCACCATTCTAATGTTCCCTTTGTTTGATTCTCCCTTCTTCACTTTTTTTTATTTTTCTGTCCCGCTCATTCTTTCTCATTTTCTCTCTCTCTCTCTCTCCCCCCCCCCCCCAAAAGTCTCTTTCTCTCTCTTTTATACGCACAAAATGTGCACCTATATGGCATATTATCGTATAAAATAACTGTCAACTCTCGTGTCCCCGCCTTCCTCTTCCCCCAACTCTTTTTCTCTCTCTCTTTCATATAACATACACAAACATGTGTACTTAAGCGGAGCATTATCATATAAAATATTTGCGCACGACGATGTTATCAGCGTGCACGGCATAACAAACAGGAGATGATAACAAAGATAGAACGATTATCACACCAGAAGAGGCAGGTTTGGCGCAAAACGTCATTAGTGACAATGATAAGCCAATGATTCTTGCTCAACATCTGATACTATCATCCGATCTGTTCCTTCATGTTATGTCCATGCATTTAGACAGCGTACAATGATCTGGAATGAATAAATAAATATAAATAAATGAACACCATATCGGCAATCAGTATAAAAAAAATTGTCAACTGCTCTAAGATAAAGACCTACGTCATTTCCAGCTCTTTTGAGATACAGAGAAAATAACATGTCATCGCCCAAGTCATCTGATGCCATTAGACATGTTCTATATATATATATGTCGTTCAATCCCCTCAATTCAGTTTCATTTAGATTCGATTGAATTTTTTACGAAATTCTATTGGCACATTTCTTTTTTGAAGGCGTTGTTGATAACTCTCATGCTCAGGAATGCCACAAGACATCAGTTGCCTTTAGGCATACAACTTTCACAAGTTTGATTTCGGCCATTGTTTTAATTTATTGGCCCTTTGGCACAGAGACAGAGTAAACACAATATAAACTGTACTATATCGCTAATTAGTAGCGCCAGTCAGTACAGCTAAAGCGCTAGGATAGGATATACACTGAATAAGGCGTGAAAAAGCACCCTCAGAGGCAATCCATATGGAAATACATTATAGCTGTATCCACAAATTTCTTAGAAACCATGTTTCGACAATCATGAAAAAAAAAAAAATTACATGGAATGAACTGATATGAATGTCTTAATCTCTCTTGGGTTGGGGGGGGGGGGGGGGAGGGAGTGTTTGCCCAGTGGCCAAGTCCTGAAAGATACAAAGGACGATGGTGATGATTTCGACAGTGTAGTTCGTATCTACAATAAAAAATAAATAACCAGGAAATAAATGTTACAAAATGACAGGTCTGCTATGTTAATAAACCTGTTGCATTTTCATAGCATGATCCGTGCTTTTTTTAAAAAACTTGTTAGCTCAGATAAAAACACATTCTCAAAGTCCCCCCCGCGTTTTCAGAATGTTTCATATCCATCCATCCATCCATCCATCCATCCATCCATCCATCCATCCATCCATCCATTAATCCATCCATGCATCCATCCATCCATCCATCCATCCATCCATCCATTAATCCATCCATCTATCCATCCATCCATCCATCCATCCATCCATCCATCCATCCATCTCTCCCTCCCTCCACCCATCTATTCCAACCATATTGAATGTACAATTACAACACTAGCATTATAAGCAGAGAACGGTTTACCAAACCTGGATACCAGCTGCGGCGTACGTTTTTAACCAGGACCGTGAACCTGCTACGCCGAAAGAAAACCAGTAAAAGAAGAATCTTGAATTTTTCGGAATTTTATTACACATTATTGAGAAATACTACGGCTTTAACCAGATGCTCTTTGATTAATTTACTGTTCTTCACAAGGGGGTAAATGTCTTTTTATTAAAGACAAGTTAACGTGTGGTACAATGACCCCCTCCCAAGAAAAAGAAGAAGAACAACAACAACAACACCATCAGCAGCAGCAACAGCAACAGCAGCACCAACAGCAATAAGCAACGACAACGACAACAATGACAACAGCGAGAACATCAACAACAGTATCGATAACATCAACAATAGCAATAGCAATAACAACAGCAACAACAACAGCTCTGAGAACAATAATAAGCAACAACACCCGATGCTCTCACTCACAATCATCACCATCAATAACAACGATGACAAACAAACAACTGTAACGAAAACTACAACGCCAGTAAAATCAACATCATTCACAACATTAACACACCTGTCACCATCATTTTATAAAATAGAAAAAGACTGTCCAACCGGCAACTAACTAAACAATTTTGAAAAAAAATTGAAAAAGCAAATAACACTTAAAAATAACTTCTTCTTGATGTTGAATTGAAGGTAAGCCAAATTTTCAGACCAACTTGGTCCTTCTTCAGGGCAATAAAGTGAACATATAAAAATGTAAATAGACTATTGCTGTGTGCAAAAGAAAATAACTATCAAATGACTTGTTCATTGTGTACCGGCGGGTTTTCAACGTCTTCTAAAAAGAAATGGAATAGTATATTTTTAGAGTTAGAATATGACATCTTGTGATATGTAATGGGCAAAGACTTCGATCAACTCGATCTTGAAACAATTAAAAACATTCCATTTCACAGCGCCCTCCATGTCTCAGCCTAATTCCTTGTGGGTTTGTCCGAGGGCCTCTCTGACGCTGCTGCATTAATCGCTAGTTTTATTCATAAGCAATGCTGAATATTGATTATATCTATGCTATAAATCTGCAACAAAACCTATAAAATGCTTATGGACTCGAAAACTGCTGAATGTATACATGTGGAATTTGGCACACAACATTTTTGCATAAAGGTCTGTAGCTCAACTTATATAAGGCGGAGGAAAGTTTACTATGTTTGACTTGGTTATAAAAAAGTGATAATAATTGAATGGTAAACTCGCGAGGGTGTTTGATCCAATTGTACATTTGACAGAATAACGCGTTCGAAACACCAAATACATTTTCTTTGAGTAACATTCAGTTTAATCATCCAGAATACACCTAGCAGCGTACGCTTGCCACACACCTTGAGCTGAGTCGCAGGCCAGTGTCGGTTTGGCCTTTATTAAAAAAAAAAAATCTCTGACGAATGCTGTGGGTTCTCTTCTAGTATGTTTTTAAAGAACGTGAGGTTTTCTCACTTTGTCAATGTGGTCAGCCTGTGCTGCATACAAGGAGTTGTTGTACTTTTGTGTGTCTGTAAGAAACAAGCAGTTTCACCTTCAGTATTAAGGAAAAATCTGTTATTTTGATTTACCTTTTATTTTCCTCAATAAAACATTGTCTCTATTTCCTTTTACATGCAGACTTAGATAATTAATACTTGAGAAATGTTGGTGTAAAGCTATCCCATCGGAGTCTTTCTGTTTGAAATAAAGGCTAGTAATTATGAGATGGTCTCCCCTTGTCTTGTCCCTGTCTTTGCAATATAATTGACCTCTGACCCCCCCTCCCTCCACCCCTGACCGTCTCCTATCGCAGACAACGCAAGTTGGATAACCTGACGCTGGAGGAGAAGAAGAAGAAAGTGCAGGGCATTCTGTCCATCATCAAGCCCTGCTCACACGTTCTGGCTATCACATTTCCTCTCCGCCGGGATGACGGGCACATTGAGATGATCAAAGGCTATCGGGCCCAGCACAAACAACATCGCACACCTAGCAAGGGCGGCATCAGATACAGGTATGTGTGTGGGAGGGGGGTGGGGGGAGGGGGGATCACCAGGTATGGCATTGTCCATGTGGAGTTGTGTGTGGCTGTGGCTATGTGTGGTGTCAGCACATATCTGTCTGTTGTTGTGTTTGCGTATGGATGTCGGTGTGTAAGAATATCATGAGAAAGATGTCTGGCATTTCAATGTGTTTATCATCTACAGTAAAATTCTACAACAAAACCCATAAAAGATTTATGGACTCAAAAGTACTGAATGTATCCATCTGAAATTTGACACATAACATTGTAGCATAAAGAAGTGGGTTTCCACTTACATAAAAAGTTGGCTGTGTTTGATATTCTCCTAAAAAGGCATTAATAATTGAATAGTAAGTTTGCGAAAGTGTTTGATCCGAATTATACCTACGATAGAGTGACGCGTTCTAAACACCATACACGTTTTCTTTGAGTAACATTGAGTGTAATCATCCAAAATACCAGCATCCAGCTGGGCACACTTGACATACACGTAGTGCCACATACAGTTTGACCTATATTGTAAAGAAAAAAAAACTTTCATGAAGGCCGTGGGTTCTCTTCTACTATTGCATGTGTGGGTGTATTCTGCATTAGACAAGTGTTTGTCGCCTGGCAATTGGTAATGTGGGCAGCGAGAGACGGCAGATGGTTTGGGACATAGGAACTATTCTGCATGAATAAGAAGAGAGGGTTAAACTACTTATAGCTATCTCAATGTCATGTTTGAAGAGCGGTCAGATCAGGTTGAAAGTCTCTAGCCTGTGAGCAAATAAAAGAAAAGCGTTTTCTTTCTGCATGCCAACCAAGTTATCCTGCATTTCCATTTTATACTCATCATAGCTGTTTCATTTCACATTCTCCATTATATTTGTCCATCTGTCTGTCTATCTGCCTGTCTATCTGGCTGTCTGATCATCTTGTCCGGAGACCACCTTGTATCTGGAATATTTTTTTCTCCTCCCCTCATCTTGTCGACCTTTTCTTCCCCTCCCGCCCCCTTCCTCCAAATTCCCTGCAGCCCTGACGTGGACTATGATGAGGTGACCGCTCTGGCGTCCTTGATGACCTTCAAGTGTGCGCTGGTCAACGCGCCCTTCGGCGGGGCCAAGGCCGGGGTCAAAATAGATCCCAAAAAATATTCCGGTAATAGCAAAATGGTTGAGTAAACTGACCTGTCACAAAGAATCAGGCATATTCGTACTTTCCGAGTCTCTCTCTTTCTCTCTCTCTGAAAGATCTTGGCAAAACCAAATCACAGGCCATCCTGAGCTTTTTTTTTTTTTTATGCCAGTCTGGCTTTTACATGAACATTTACGATGAACATCGTGGACGCGGGACACTGAGGACATGCAGAGGGCCAAACGGCAAGTTGTATATTCACTTGTGTTCATTTTGTAAAAACAGATTTCCTCCTTTTTACAATCTGATTATCCAGTTTATACCCACTCTTCGATAGACCTTTCATAACTCATAGATGTGTTCATCATGATAGGTGCAATGTCGCCATATCTGTGCTGACGCGCCGTAAAATCCCAGCATAAACGCAAACTCAGATGGGCACATCTGTTACACAGGGAGTCAGATATATAGCATAGGACGGCCAAATTAGAATAAATTAGAATTAGAATTATATAATTAGATTAGATAAATATTCCAACGAATGGACAAACCTATCCTGTAGATAGGAAACACTGACATACTAGTTAGGCAGCCCATCGTTAACATCCCCAGGGAAAGATCAGTTCTGTGTCCCGACAGATTCCTGGAAGAAACCTTGTACTGAGTGCGAAGCTGTTCTTGAACGCAGTGCTCAACACAGTGAGAGCAACATTCTCTACGGCATTAACAACGGCAACAACTAAAATCTCGCAAATAACAACAACACTGTCGTGGACAAGAAAAACGAAAACAACAACAACAACAGCAACAACAACAACAACAATAACAACGACAACGACAGCAACAATAACAACACCAGCACCACCATCACCACCACCACCACTACTACCACCACCACCACCACCACCACCACCAACAACAACAGCAACAATAACAACAACAATAACAACAACAACAAATAACAACAACAGCAACAACTAAAATCCTCCGGTGTTCACAAAACGTAAATTTGACCACTTTGTACCATTTGCTTTTTTCATTTCCTTAAAAGTTATAAACCAATCTTTTTCAGAGGCGGAGCTGGAGCGCATCACTCGGAGACTGGCCATAGAGCTGGCCAAGAAGGGGTTCCTCCATCCAGGGATCGACGTACCCGCCCCTGACATGGGCACTGGTGAGCGGGAGATGAGCTGGATCGCTGACACCTACGCCACGTCCTTAGGTTTCCAGGACATCAACGCTAGGGCCTGCGTCACCGGCAAACCTATCACACAGGTGGGCAAACCTATCACACATGTGGGCAAATCTATGACACAGGTGGGCAAATCTATCACACATGTGGGCAAACCTATCACACAGGTGGGCACATCTATCACATAGGTGGGCAAATCTATAGTACAGGTGGGCAAATCTATCACACAGGTGGGCAAATCTATCACACAGGTGGGCTAATCTATCACACAGGTGGGCAAATCTATCACACAGGGCAAACCTGTCAAACAGGTGGGGAAACCATTCATACAGGTGGGCAAATCTATCACACAGGGCAAACCTATCAAAAAGGTGGGGAAACCATTCATACTGGTGGGCAAACATCTGTCATACAAGTGGGCAAGCCTATCACACACGTGTCCGGGGGGGGAGGGGGTCTATCCAAGACATGAACGCCAGGGCCTGCGTCACCGTCAAACTTATCGTACAGGTGGGTAAACCTATCATACAGGTGGGCAAAATCTGTCACGGGGGGGGGGGGGGGGAGTCTCCCACAAAAGCGGGTCACCCCCCCCCCCCCCCCCCCCCCCCCCCCCCCCCCCCCCTCCCCCCTCCCCCCCCGATTCTATAACAAAGATGGGTAACATCTCTCACATAGGTTTGTACACCTTTAACACAGATGGATAAACCTACCTAAACAGGCAAACCTATCATACGTGTACGCAAACCTATCATATGGATAGGTAAACCTGTCATACAGGTAGAAGGATAGACCAAAAAAAAAATCATATTTTACAGGTAGGCAAACCCAGACAAATTACTCAGAGAGAAAAAAACTCCAGTATTATAGTTCCAATATGCAGATGGTTAACATGCTTTAATGAATGTACAAAGTTGAGATTAACTACTTGATTGATGAGCTTTGAATCTGTCAATGTGATCATGAAGCTGTTTCCATGGGTCCCGTTCTGTACACATTTGTTTGTTTGTCTTGGGGTTTAACGATACATCAGCACGATTACGGCTATATTGTGTCAGGCACGGTAAGATACGTTTAAACGTCAAGAAAAAGAGAGGAAAGAGAGCGGGACAGAAGACAAGAGCAAGGAGAGAGAGAAAGAGAAGAGATGTCACTCCTGAAATGTCGAGGGTGGCACTCCGTGGGAGACATCTCACCGGTGGCAGGCTTACACCGCCTGCAGGTAGGAGCAGAGAACCTGCTTATAAACCCCGGGTCCCCGCGGGGGATATTGTGCACGTATTTACCAGTGATATAACGTGGGATGACGTGGTTACATTGCAGCTGAAAACTTAATGTTTTGTGTTCGCAGGGTGGTATACACGGCAGGACCTCTGCTACAGGCCGGGGTGTCTACTTCGGCATCAAAAACTTTATCATGGACGCCAACTACATGGAGTGGATCGGTCTCACACCTGGCTTCCAGAGAAAGGAGGTTATTATACAGGTACTTCCCTAGGAGGAGGGGAGGGAGGGGAGGGGGGGTAAAGAGATGTTGTTAGACATGTAGACGGATGGACATACAGGTGTACGAACAGAGATCTGGGTGGACAGACAATCAGGCAGACAGTTAAGTTCACGTATACAGAGATAGCAAAGGAAGTTTACTGGTAGGTAGATAGATCGACTAAAAAACAGATGGGCAGACGGACAGAGGGACGGACGATAGGGCAGAGAGATAGGCAGATAGACTAATAAATAGACAGAATGATAGACAGACAGACAGACAAACAAATAGACAGACAGATAGACAGAGAGACAGACAAATAGATAGATAGATAGATAGATAGATAGATAGATAGATAGATAGATAGATAGATAGATAGATAGATA